>JANDJT010000190.1:7287993-7307467 GCA_024331685.1 Stegophilus panzeri | reverse complement strand
TTACTGGAACCATGTCCTGTGGTCTGATGAGACCAAGATAAACTTATTTGGTTCAGATGGTGTCAAGCATGTGTGGCGGCAACCAGGTGTGGAGTACAAAGGCAAGTGTGTCTTGCCTACAGTCAAGCATGGTAGTGGGAGTGTCATGGTACACTCAAGGGACACACACAGATGCATAGCCAACACACTGCACAACCTGGAGAAAACCCATGTGAACACACAGAAAATTCCACACAGACAATAACCAGAGCTCAGGACTGAATCGGGGATTCCAGAGTTGTGAGGTTGCAATGCTAACCACTGCACTATCAGGCTTTTCAAAACAGGACATTTGTATTTATTCAAAGACAGCTTTATGAATTCCAAGAAATCAAATTTTTATTTTGCTACATTTGCCCGTCTGACATTGATGGTTTAGAGTAAGAAATCAATGCAAGCAAAGGATGAGGAGGAAAATCTGGACCTTCATAGAGCAACAAAAGGGCAGCAGAGTTTTTTCCTCAGTATAACTATGTACATTATTCATAAATAGAAAATCTTCTAATGGCAATTGCGTTTGTGTATAGCTTTGTTTTAAACATCAATATGGCATCAAATGAAGTTAAACCAAATATTGCATGCATTGCACATATTTGTATGAGAATGACAATATTTTTTTTTTACACTTGCAAAACATTTACACTCTAAATACATCACGTTTAACTATCACACATTTCATGACACAGAACAGACACCACATATATACACAGACATTCATAAAGACACGTCCGGCACTTTTCCAAGGTCCATATACCCTATCTGTACAAGGGATGTTATGAGCAGATCTAATGAAGGAAAAGTGTGCTGATAAAAACGGATGTACACCCTCATGCATAATCATCTATTTCTGGTTGCAAGACCAAAAATGAATGTACAGTAATAACAGAATAAGATATTAACATATCCATATCCATATATCCTGCCCATGTGTTCAGACAAACAAACACAAATATTCTGCCCCTAGAGTAAACTCTGTGGTTTGGTAAATC
This sequence comes from Stegophilus panzeri, assembly GCA_024331685.1. NCBI lineage: Eukaryota > Metazoa > Chordata > Actinopteri > Siluriformes > Trichomycteridae > Stegophilus > Stegophilus panzeri. The sequence goes on along the minus strand of JANDJT010000190.1, from coordinate 7,306,439 downwards.
TTAGTAAAGTACATGTGTGGTTTTTGGACAGAATGTATTACACAGTAAAATATTAACGACAGCAGCATCTTCTGCCATTTTCTGGTCATAATGGAAATATCAATATGCATCTTATGGTTATGGCTATTGTTATATTTCACCTTTTCATGACTGTGTAAAAAAACAAATAAAATGAATTATATCAATTAAGAATCCTATTAATCAATGGGTTGATTGCAAACTACATAAACTAAAACACATGCACAAAAGTCCAGGTTAATATTGTGAACATTATTATCAATTAATATATCTTTTTCTCATATGCCAAAAGTAGTTAAATCACTCTTTAAGAATTATTTCAGTGCACTTGTATGTAGTTCGATGTCAGCATAATCTGTTTAACTAGTATGCTGTATTCAAATTTCCTTTAGAATGATTGGCTGGTTAAAAAAAAAGGTAAATGTTTTGTATAGAATAACTACTCTTTCTCGACATAAAATACTTTGAAGATTTTTAAATGTGGAAATGTGCGGTGCATTGAAATGTATGTATTTGCAATATTATTGCAGGCATTTTTTTTGTTTGTTTTTGTAATAAATCTACAGGCGCACAAATAGAGGACCACTAATGAATTATAGGCTTTTACAATCACACATAATTCTCATACAATGTACTATGGATCCGTTAACAGTCCTGAACAGTACAAATCTGCATGAATTCAAACAGCCGTGCTGTGTGCTGAGCCTCTCAGTATGTGGAATGGAGCTGGTGGATTGTGGGTAATGCGGTGTCCTGCAGGTGATGGAAGCAGAGACATGTGTGTGAAACAGAATGGGGACAAACTACTGTTTGGCTATGTCGCCTTTCTTTAAAATGACCTGCCGCTGCCACGGCGCCAGCTTGGTCTCATCATAGCCTAATGTACGCAGCCGTTCCAGCTCCATCTTCTCTTCGGTCTCCTTCTCCATCTTCAGTCTCTCTTCTTCTTTCCTGCCATGCCAAAAGAAATCACAGAGGGGCGAGAAAGTCAACACACACAAGAGGACAAAAAAAAACAACAACATAGCAATAACATAGCACAATGTAATCACATAGTATACATACACTCACACAAACAAACAAACTAACTAATATATACAGCCCCCTCTGAAACTACTGGAACAGCAAGGCCAATTTATTATTTTTTGCTGTAGACTGAAGACATTTGGATTTGAGATCAAAAGATGAATATGAGAAGAGAGTTTAGAATTTCAGTTTTAAATTCCTGGTATTTATATGTAGATGTGTTAAATGACAGAACATAGCACATTTTGTATCAGACCACCCAATTTATAGGTGAGCACAAATATTGTAAAATGTGACTGACAGGTGTTTCTTGTTACACAGGTGTGTCCTGTGTTAGATTGATTGTTTAAACAATAAATTGCTCTGAACATCTACTCTTGGTTTTAGCCTTCAGTTTCACAAGTGAAGACTGCATTTCTTGTTCAAAAGGATAAACCAACATGAAGACCAGAGAGCTGTCTATGGGAGAAAAGCAAGCCATTTTGAAGCTGAGGAAAGAGGGAAAATCAATCAGAGGCATAGCACAAACATTGGGCATAGCCAATACAACAATCTGCAATGTCCTGAAAAAGAAAGAAACGACAAACACAGTATGGGTTGGCCAAGGAAAACAACGACAGCAAAATGACTTGCTTTTCTCCTATAGTCAGCTCTATGGCCTTCGTATTGCTTTATCCTTTTTAACAACAAATGCAGTCTTCACAGGAAAAACCCAGGGCTCAAACCAAGAGCAGACATTCAGAACTAACAAATGTTTAAACAGTCAATCTAACAGGGCACACCTGGGCAACAAGAAACACCTTTCAGCCACATGCTTCAATATTTTTGTTCACATGAAACAAAACGTGCCATGTTCTAAGCTGTTTAATACATCTAGATGTAAATATCAGGAAATGGAAGCTGAAATTCTGATCTACCGGCTCATATTCATCTTTTGATCTCAAACCCAAATGTCTTCAAAGGAATTGGCCTTGCTGTTCCAATACTTTTGAAGGTCTCTCTCTCTCTCTCTCTCTCTCTCTCTCTCTCTACACACACACACACACACACACACACACACACACACATATATATATATATATATATATATATATATATATATAGAGAGAGAGAGAGAGAGAGACAGAGAGAGAGAGACAGAGAGAGAGCATGAGAAAGGGAGTGAGAGATAAATAGATAGATAGATAGACAGATAGATATATATTGGTGATAGATACAGTACATAGATAACCTATAACTATGCCAAGAAATTAATACTAATGAAGTACTAGCATATTAATATCTTACCTTTTCTGCTTCCTGCCCGTCCAGGTGGTACATAAGAAACATTAGAAGATGAGAGATTTATAAATTACAGTGAACGTACTGAGCTAAGAGGAAAAAACTTTACATATAGATACTTCAATACACTGACAAGCATTTACAAACAGTGTACAAACTAGTCTGTGCAACGCACTGCTACGGTTGTGAAAAGTTTGGGCATCCCTGGCCAAATTACATATTTTATTGATTTTTGAAGTAACTTCTGCAGCAAACACTTTACGAACTACCTACATATTTTTCTGTGAGGGCCATTTCAAAAGCTTCAGCTTGCCTTTCTTCAAGTTACTCATAGTGGATTTTAAGGTATGGTTTGGATGACAGAGTTTCATTGTTACTCCATCAGTCCACTGCACTTATTTTGAAAATGCCTGTGGCTTAACTAGATTTTTTTTTTTTTTCATACTTCAGACGTTTACTTTTGTGATGAGGTTGCAGTTAAGGTTTCCTTCTGATGACTCTTACATGCAGCTCATGCTTGTACAATCAATTCTGCAGAGAATAATGGTGACACCATTCATTGATGTCATTTGGGGATTTTTCTTTGCCTTTCTGGCCAGCATACAGGCAATACGATCTGAGATTTTTCTCGGTCTTCCAGATTCTTGTATTCCATAGTTCCCCTTAACTGCCATTTCATAATTATATGCCATACAGTAGAAATTGAGAGTTGGATGTGCTTTGCTATATTTTATAACCTTGTTTGTAGCCATCTGTTAGCTTCTTTTTCAGATCCTTAGTCAGCTGCTTAATCAGCCTATGGTTGTAGGTAAGAGTTTGAAGAGTTAGAGAATGTATTATGTGCTGGAATTGTCATCAGCTGACAATTCCTAATGACTATTCTTGAGCCAATTAAGGCCAAATAAGTTAAATTAATTCTGAATGGGTGTCCAACCGTTTACATAGTTAATCAAAGTATAAATATAATATAATATCAAATATAAAGTGCATTAACTTTTACAGAACAACAACAACAACAAATAGTTTGCTGCATAGGTTGTGTTTACTTTTTTTCACTTCAAAAATCAAAAATATTTAATTTTGCCATGGTTGCCCAAACCATTGCATACAACTGTACAAAAAGTCTCTTTTCAGGTCTCTTTAAAGACCTCTTTCAGAATTGTACTGGTAACTTGTCTATTCAGAAAACAGAAAGAGGGCATCATAGTCAAGTCTGAGACAAATGTAGAGGTACATAGAGGTACATAGACTACAGATCAGTCTATCATCTTTTTTAATTATGAAGTTGCTTCATACATTTAGGGTAGGTGCCATTATTTGTGTTTTTAAATGAACGCTACTCATAAAAGAAGACAAAATTGCAGAACTTAAGTGTGTTTACTCACTTCTCTTCATCCAGTTTTTTCTTCATGATGTCTCTTCTCCATGCAGGCATGGCTGCAAGCAAGGCCTCCTCCTCCTCAAGCTATCAGAAAGAGACAAAACAGTGTGGTCACTGAGCTGACTGAAATATCACTTCAATTTATTTACACTGCTACAAGTCAAAGGAGATTGAGGAAAAAAAAAAAAAATCAATATTAATTGTAAATCATTAATATGTAGTGTGCTACAAGTGCAAAATAAGAGTGATAAATTTGGGTTTTTGTATTAGAATAAATCTAAAATAAGATAATTTAAACAAAAATGATAAAATATACATTCGTATATACGTTAAAAAAAATGAGCACCAGTGTAAACCTAGTAGGTCTATGAAATCCATGAGTACGTTAGCTAACATTGCCTAAAATTGTGCTTTCATGCTACATTGAAACCAACCTTCAGAACATCTTAGATGTGCCATAAAGTGGGATATTTTTCAGGTTGAAAACATTTCTGTTCTTAAAAAAAAAATTATTTTGTTGCACTTTATTTTGCACATCTTACTTTTTTCAATTATTATATTAATTTGTACTTTATCTGAATATCTTTTTATTTCTGCATTTTATTTTACATATAATTTAATTAATTTTATCATCTTTTCTGCTTATGTAAAGCATTTAATAAGAATGACCTCTGTATGAATGCATTACACATATAAACATTAAACTTGCCTTAATTATTTGTAAACCTTTAACAAATTCATACACAGCGTATTCTCAGGCCTCAAGATTCCCCAACGGAAGTCATGAGGGAAAACTGGAGGAGGAGGAGAACCTGAAACCAAATTCCACTACAGTCTACAGTTCTGGTCTACGGTTCTGTCTTCACACAGAATGAAACATTATCTCCTGCAGACTTACACATTGTAACAAGAGGCCAGAGCAGGAGGTGGCCATTCTGAGCTTCTCGTCTTCCCTTTAAAGTGGATCAATTACTCTAAATCTGCATTGTCACTGGCAAAAGCTCCAGCAGCTAGGTAATCTAATCTACAACTTAATATTTAAATGCTCCCCTGGGAATTATAACTGAAGAAAAAAAAGACCAAAAGAAAACAAATGGATTAATATTTAAAACAAGTTAAGTTTCATAATTTGATAAGTTTAAGTTGATATGTCAACAATGAAGTTTTGGATATGATTGGCTTTGGATATGATTGGCGTTTTCCTAGTGGTGTTTGGCAGCAATTCTGGGGATCTGCATGTGCACGTGACCTAGATAATATATAAGACCAAAACATACCGTGCTTTGGATGCCAACTAGGAGCTATTTAAAAAAAAAAAAAAAAAAAAAAATCCTATTTGGCCTTGGCTATGCTTTACTGACCACTGGGGGCCCCTGTGGCACTTTTTGTAAACCACTGCTATAGAGGAACTCTTAAAGCAGGGGTCATCAGTCTTATCCAGAAATGGCTAGTGTGGTTACTGGCTCTATTCCAACAAAGCAGGACTGATTAACTTATTAAAAGACTTATGATTGGTTGGAATGAAAATGACTCATTCTCTATTGGAAAAGGTTCAAAGTAGAACCCTTTATGGAAGCTAAGAACCCTTAATTATCCAACGAACCTTTAAAAAACCATCAAAGACTTTATAGTCAGATTGACATCTCCAGATAATTAAAGTAATGTTGACTGGAATAACATTCTATATTTTTTTATTTTTTATACAGTATTCACTTTTTGCTTATTTAATATATTTCCAGTGCATATATTCACTTTACACTTACACACATAATATATCTTTTGACTTTGTACTTGAACTTGAAATATGAACAAAAAAGTATGTTTTCATAAGCATAAACAAAGATGATTAAAAAAAATCATAGGGGAAAAAGTATTCAGACACCACAGATGACCAACATTAGTACTTTGTTGTAAAGCCATTGTTGGCAGTTACAGCTTTGAGGTGTCTACAGTAACATCTCAAAAGTAACTAGTTTGGTATTTGTAGCATTGTTGTTCAATTTTGGCCCAAGCTCTTAGCAAGCTGTCTTCAATTATTCAAGGTTCTGAGGGTCCCTTTGATGGAGTCTGTTATAATATGTCCTGGTACATGTTTCCTTTAATGACACGCAGTGCCACAGTACCATTTGCAGAGAAGCAGCCCCATATTATGATGCTCCCACCTCCATGCTTCACTGTAGGTACGGTGTTCTTGGAATCATGTGCACAACCCGTCTTTCTACAAACACAGTAGGGTGAATTATTGCCAATCAGTTTTTGTTTTATCTGACCAGAGTATATTATTCCAAAATAATTCTGATTTATCTAAATGCTTTTAGATGTGCATCGCTGTGCTTCTTTTTAGCAGAGGAGTTTTGCATGGGGTATAGGAATGGAGATGACTGCGGTGCACTTCATTGCTTATTGTCTCTCTGTGTCACTCTGTGTAACTGTTGCTCCTGCTGCTTTCAAGGCAGCCGGCAAGTCTTTTCAAAGAACTGCTGCCTATCATTAGTGTGAACGCACGTTGTGAAATTTTGCATGGCGCACCTGTCTGGGGATGATTACTTGTGGTTCCATGAACTTTCCAACTGCATATTAAACTTTCTACTGAGCCAATTTTCCTTTTTTTGTTGTTGTTGCTATGGCTCTGTAACTTTTTCTACTCAAGTGTTGTTTAATAATGTTGTCTGTAAAAACTACTTCATGGAAGCTCCTTCACCTACTAAATCTTCCTAACCAATAACAATAATAAGTCTTTTGTCTTTTAAGACACCAGGTGCAATTTGAACAAGACAATTTTTGCAGCATTTGTATCTACAAATTGATTTATATTTATATATATTTTTAATATAGTATCTTTGTTTACGCATATGAATACCTAATATTCACTTTTTTGTTCACAGTTATGTCAACAGACAAAGGATAAGTGCACTAGTTACATATTAAAGAACAAAAACAAAAGTGACCGAATATGTATTTCTCCTCACTGTATGTATAGGAAGGCATGCATATAAAAATTAAATGACAGAAAAAAAAAGCACAGTAGCAAGAAATACATCCTACATGTTTTATTGATGTGGAACCAAAAAAAAACAGAAACACTTCAAATGTGGATAAACTGTTAAATCAAAATTAACATCCAAAACATCATTAACAGCCAAAATTACAATCAATAGACACTTGAATGATATAATGATTGTACTTTGAGTTTAAAACATCTAATAATTTTCTGACTTAGTTCACCTGCATATTAAAAACAATTACATTAGAGAACAAGCTAATTAAAGGGCATGTATTTGAATGGTAAAAATGATGAAATACTGGTAATCTTTGGTAAAATTTGAGTTAGTACCGAGTGAGCCCTTAAACAATCCTAAATACACTGCAGGAGCACCTGAACACAAAGCTAATAGATAATCATTCATCTTCAGTATCTGGGTCAGTATCACAGTGGCTCCAGAGTCTACCCTAGAACACTAGGCATGAGGTGAGAACACAGCCTGAATGACGTACCAGTTCATCACAGTGAACCAAGAACCAGGGATTTCATTATTTAGTAATATTTCATGTCATAAACCCAGTATGAACTTTGTGCTTATAGAAGAGGGTTAGACTTTTGGTTTCATTAATACCTCAGTGGCTAAACTCATATAAAAATTAAATTAAAAAAATGATAGTAATAAGGAGGGCCAAAAATGAAACGGCAATAGTAAATTTTAATTTACCTCAGAAGCAAATTCATTAAACTAATTTAAGTTCATGGATGACATAACTACCAAAATTAGGAAGAGCCAAACTCAATACGCTTTATGAATGCAATTTACACCAAACTACTATATATTTTATGGCCTAAATCCGGCCCATTGTGTCTCTTCTGTCTCTGGATTAATTAGTAGTAATGTTATATCCATATTTACAAGCTGGAAATAGTAAAAATGTTATATTTTACTAAATTATGCAATTGTGAATTAGCTTTTAAAAGACAAAAAAACCCAGAAAAACCATATAATCTAGATTGAACTAACAAACAATTACTCACTATACCAGCTAATAGATCATGGGTTATATAAGAAAAATACTATATAAGAAAATATTGGTCATTTGTTAACAATACATTGTGGAATGGCCTGTATATCCAGCATCAGTTTCCTGTTAGGCCCACTTGCTAGTGAAGCTGAATTGCCTTGCTCTAGACCATGGGTAGATAGTAATTGTTATATTTGTATTCTCTTGCAAAGCAACAAAAAGCAAATATGTTCAAGCACTGACCATGGGCCACCACCATCCAAGTCTACAACTTGACCATATTTCCTTACTTCCATATATCCATATATTCCATACAAATATTTGACTGAGGACCTTCTACTCTTGTCCAAACTTTTTTCCCCCAACACTGTGCATTTAACATAGCCCTTTCTACATGGACATCAGATTAAAATTGGAGTCCCAATTTAAAAAATCCTCTGACTTCCATCAAATAACCTTACATTATATTTAGGTGGACACTAGATTTGCAGTGTTCAGCATTAACCTGCATTCGGTCATTTTTCAGTCAAGGAGAGAATATCAGATTATTTTTCTCTAACCAAATCTCTCACATGTCTGGACAGACATTTTGTCTCATAACATGCTTTATCTGAAGACTTCCTTTAAGTTCCTTTTGATCAAATAATCGCCTTCATTGTTCAGATATCAAACAATTCTGCTTCCTTCTCCTTCCAGAAGGCAAAACTTCGCTCAATGTATCTGATTATATCCTCGTTGCTAAACTCTTTAAGATCATAAATAAGTTTTATCGAGTCCTCATTCAGCTCTTCATTATCTTTGACTGGAAATTGCTTCTCAGCATGACCGCTGAAGGGTTCAGACAGAGGCTTTTCAGCTGTTACTTGTGTGGTCTGATTCTCTGGCTGTTCTGCATTAGCTTTATCTGCATTTTGATCATTGTACAATATGGTAGACTTATTAATCTGCTCTGTAGAGTTCGCTTCTGATGTGTCCTGTACAGGCACCTGTGTGGAAGCTTGTTCTTTCTCAGATGCAGGTGCCTGTATTGAATTTTGCTCAGTTTTTTCAAGAGACTCTTGTTCTTGTGTTGTCTCAGGTACATGTCCTGAGTCTAAGATCTCCTGAATTTTTTTTGGTGAGTCAATCTGAGTTGTCTCCAACAGCCCTCCCCCCTCTGTAGTGTCACCAAAGTATTTCAGCTTGATGTCCTCAAAACCATCTGTCCAATCACGATTCCCTCTCTCAATGCTTTCCATCACTTCACGGTGGAACTCACGGATCACTTCCCAAGGATGGCTGCCAATTCGATCAAACATATCATAGCACAGTAAGTGTCTGAACTTCCTCTCACTGCGAGACATGTTCATCTCAAGCAATTGGAAGTAGCCAAGCATGAAAAGATCAAGGGTCAGGTTATCATAATGAACTGAAGCCCCATTTATATGAGGGAGAAAATGCTCAGGCCAGTAGATTATTTGAGCCCGACTGAGCCGACGGATCTGACGTGAGGGTACCTGGCTCATAATGGTCCTCCAGTGGCCAAGCAGGTTCCCTACTACTTGCCTCTGTTTCATGAAGTGCAGGAGCTGGTCATCCTCGCTCCCATCCAATTCAAACTGGTTATTGTTATCCTGTGAGTGATAGCCATCCATCTCAACTCCTTGACTTCTTCTTCTCCCTGTGTATTTGGGTCTGTAAGAATCGGTCATAGTGTACTTTCTCCAGTGCTCCAGAAACAAGAACACAATCCTCTCCTTTCTCATCTCGATAGACTCCTGAACATAGCTCAGGTCTGTCTGCACCTCGAGGCTGCGGGTGTGATGGTTTCCATTTAGTGCAGGGTCACTGGATAGAGGGTGTACCAGATTATCCATGCCCGACTGGGGTACACCATTAGGTCCACTGTATGTCAAAGGTGCATATGATGGTATTATAACCGGCTCATCTACTAATGGCAAGGTTGGATCTTGCTCTGGTGGTAGACCATTAGTGACTTGAGAGTCACTAGAGATGTCACAAGGTGTGAAGAGTAGTTCATCTTCCAGGATAGGCTCAGGGGAATAACTGCACTCACTCACCACTGGCAAGGATCTCTTCCGTTTGTATACTCGGTTCATCTTGTCCTCTTCATACTTAGACTGGCTCTGGATCATCTCATAATTGGCCTTCAGATTTTTCACTGACACACCACACTGCTTGAGTTCCTTCTCCACCTCCTCTCGGGTTGAGAAAGACTGCGATCGCCCAATGTTACCTGAGGTAACGGACGTTGTCTGTGCCTTTCCACCTTTCAGACCTTCATATGTATAGCCTTGATTAATCATTTCCAGAATGTCAATTTCTTTACCACCTAATGTAGCAAGGAGGATGGCCATACTTTTAAGCAGTGTAGAAATTTTGCTACACCAAGCAGGAAGATCCTCTGCTTGCCCATGAACCTGTTTGGGGTTGACAGAGAAGTGGTCCTGGGTCAGGGCAGCAGACACAGGGAGAAGCTGATGTAACTCTTTCTCCAGCTGTTCCAACTCTTTTTCTACCTCTGTCACTTTGTGCATAACTTGGAGGTTCTCAATCTGTTTCTCAATGCGAATGAGGTCATCCTCAGTCATCAGTTCACCAAATGGACCCAGTATAGCATTGTGTGCATGAGAGTAATGCCAGTCTTGTGCTTGGAAATATCCACTGGTAGAAAACTAAAGCAGGGTCAGAGGAGGAGACAGAGATGAACAAAAACAGAAGGATGGGTTGTCCTTCAGTCTGTAGGTCCAAGGCTTCTCAGACATGCTTCTTCACACCAAACGTTTCAAACCTTACATGGATTTAGTGGTGCAATGGTAGCTGCTTTACTATGGCTGAGATGAGTTGAAGCAGTGTGACTTTTAGCAACTTGCAGTTGCTGAGGATCTCATTATAGCATGCTTGTATGGGAAAATTTAGGCAAAAAGCTTCCAATTTGACTAGCTTTTTCTCTAGACTAGCTATATCAAATTCCTATTTAACAGGAGCACTTATCCTGCCTACTCTGAATTTGTAGTCTGGATTATGAACCAAGCCTTTAAGCAGTCATTCCACATAATTAATCCATTCCATTAGCAGTTCAGTTGATGAATGTACAAGCATGATGGTCAAGTGACCTTCAATGAACATGTAAAAAATATATGGAATGACAGGTGCTTCTATATGACTTGATTGACAACTCAATGGCCTTGACAGATTTTGAAAATATAGACATGAATTTTGAAAAATAGGGAGAAAAGTAGACAGACATAACTGCATTCCAAGATTTAGACATAATTTGCAGTGTGAGGGCACCTTGCATCACACCACTGAATCCCCATGTAAAAACTTAGAGCTGTCATGCCCCATCACCAATATCTATATCTTACCAAGTTTCAAGAGTATGAAAACAATATTTATGTTATTTAAAATTGTCTTGGGATGGTCACAGCAGCCCCAAAGTGAACACTGCATCACACCACAGGACAAATCATTGTCCAGCCAAATGACACAAAAACACATGCAAAAGACAAAAAAGTCAAAGTGCAGTAGTAACAGATGGAACCAAATAAATGCAAAAAAATGCAAGCTGTGTTGAATGCATTTCATAAAATCTTGCCTTCTGACTCAAGGCCTATTAAGCTTTAAACTTTTATGCCCCTTAAATGTGTAACGAAACCACAGTCTACCATTTGGTCTTTGATCAAGATCACATATAAGCAGTTAATATTAAAGCTAACCAGATGAGTCTATTATAACACCCACACCACTGATGGAGTGCTTCTTGCAGCAGACATGTTGTACATTCAGCCCTGCCTGACAGCCCATCAGCAAGTGACAGGTGTGTTTACTTATATATTTACAAAGAGATAAAATGTTCTGTCTGTCACATCCTAGACCAAGTCAACATCATACAACTGAATGCATTTTAGGCTTTCATGAGCAAATGGATGACCACAAAATGCTCTTGTTTAAAAAAAAAATCTATGACCGCACTAGAGAAAAGTTCAGTTAAGGTTGTTAGACATAGCTTTTCTGAAGTCTAAGAAGTTTACATAAACATGGATATGATCAGAGAAACTGATACCAAAATCTCTTGATACGCTCCATTCAATTACTGGGAATTATAATTCTTAACTGCTCATTGCTATAACCAATTCTGTGCTGAATATTTTTTTACATCATCAGATCATTTACATGTTTGAGCCTCACTCATACATGAGAAAGCAAAATATGATGGTTTAAAATGATGTCTCAGCAGACAGGAAATTATTTCAGAGTAAATCCACACTAACACCAGAACATGCAAAATCTCACATCCACACTCTTCAGGCTCATTAACACAAGGCTAGAGACAAATAATGACAGTAGTTTAAGCTGAGAAAGTGACTTCCCTTAAGTACACATGCTCAAGTAAATTATGGCTAGAAAATCTACTATAATTATCAGCTGAGAGATATTTAAAACGCAATGTTTATGTAATGCTGATAATAGCAAAGATGGTTTCTCAGCTTATCTTCCAAAAACATTGCTTAAAAAAAAAACAAAAAAACCCCTAAAATGGTTCACCCATTTCCTTACCTTTTTCTTGTTCTCCTCTTCCTCCTGCATCTTCACTTGCAATTTCCTCACCATCACCTGCCTCTTCCACTCAGGAATGGGTCTGCCTTGTTCATCATGGGTGGGCACCAGGGCCTCTATATCCACCAGGCTGGACTTACGCGTCTGACCCGAGGCACTGTTGCCATTCACCACAACAGGCAGCTGATCATAGCTCTGTGATGTGCTCACGTTCCGGGGAGAACTGCCAAAAGCCGTAGGATTTGTGGATGTAGATGGGAAAGTGGGATCAGATGTTCGTTTTGTCGATTGGACTGCATTGGACTGAGGTTGTGGCTGCGACTGAGGTTGGGGCTGAGATTGGGGCTCAGTTTGGGGTTCCGATTGGGCCTGAGGTGGGGACGCTGGACTTTCTTCCTGAAAAGGGAAACATCAGTAGGGTTAGATTTATAACGGAATTATATTTTAACAATCTAAATCTGATCAAAACGTGACAATCTTAATCTCAGTGAAAATGACAAAAACTATTTCCAGCATTTATAAATGTTTGTAAGTAAAACAATTACAACCTAATAATTTGCTAACTACTCCTTTTTCGCATTTTTTGGATGTAATTTGTTCCTGTAAATAAAGAGAAATAAGAGAAGAGTAATGATGCATTTATGTATACGAATAAATCAGGTACACCTACTATATAATTGCACTATACAGATACACAATTATTGAGTGTTATGGAAGTCCATTTCCCCCAGGTAGAAAAGAAAAAAATATGTGTTAAAAAAAAAACAATTCTGACAGAAGTAGTGTGTTGTAATATTATGTATTATCTCAGAATTTTGAGACAAGTCAAAAATTTGAGATTTGGAATTCAGTGATGGAAAGGGAATGCTAGGATTAATGCCAGGTCCAGTTTTTATAAGTTATTTAGCTAATGGATCATTCTCAGAACAGCAGAGATACTGCCACGGTAATGCCACAGTAGCATGTATACAAGCTGTTACGTCTTCTTTGATTCTATTACATCTTCCCTATGTCTGTCCCTATCATGTTCCACTCTCTATGTGCCTCTTTTCTCCCTTTTGGCATTCCAGGTTCCTTACATGCTCTGTGCCTCAGCTTCTTGTTCTCTGTTGTTTGGCAGTCAATTAGTCACACCTGTTCCTTGTTTCCCTTTGATTAGTTTGTCTATTTAATCCTTTTGTAGCCCTGTTTGTGTTTGTGAAGTATTGTCCTGTATATATGCAGCCATGTACACACACCACTGCTCAGGTGAAAAACAGTAAATATAAACAGTAATATATGCATATACTAACCCTCACCCAGATAAAATGTTAGGGAACAGCCAGCAGTCATTTCAGGTTCATGACTGGCTGGTCTTTTCTCATTAAGCCTATACCCTTGTGTTTTACTGTATTGGTCAAACAAAGAAGGCTGAAGCTGTGTATATGCAATAGAGATGACAAGATGAAAAAACAGTCAGTATTAGAGCCATGCAATTCCTAATGACACCTTATACCACCGTTGATATGCTGAATAACTAACAAAAAAGGGGCCTCATTTAACAAGCTGCATAAGAACAAATTTATTCGTAAATCAATTGTGGGAACAATTATGCAAGAAAGTTTAATATTCATGTAAGTGAATACGAAATTAATTTAGAAAAATGTACGTATCCTTCTGTACGTATCCTTCCAGAGCTCTTGAGTTTGAGTTAACCTACACGTAAGGAAACCCACTAATGTAAACCTTCAAATCAAATCAAAACTGGCGAGGAGTTATTGAGGTATTACACTGTCAAGTTTAAACCGCTTCTTTATTTCAAGTACATACACAAATCTAATGACAATTTTGTGAAACCCAGTCATTTCATATTAATGGTATTAACTAAAGAAAGATCAACATAAAATCCATAAATTTAGACAAATAAACCCAGTCACTAAAATAAGACAAATAAGTGCATGTTCGTTTAATGCTGTGCAATGCTTTAGAAGCAGCACCACATGACTTATAAACGGTCGATGCAGTATCATCCCGATTGTGCATCATCCAACACCCTGAATACTTTTCCAACACGGCATCAGGGATTGCGCATTGGGATGCAAGAGGCCAAAGTGTGCAAAAGGCTAAAGTGCTTGGTGCTCATGCTCACTTGAGTACAATATAAATACATTTTCCTCTCCATTTTTATGTCAAACCATTTTCACTCACCTGGAATTCGTCTCCAAATTTGAGCCTTTTCAAGTGCTGCTTTTAATTGGTGTAGACATAAGTAAAATAACTTCCACTTCTGCCTCTGAGAATATTTTTTCTTTCACCTGATTGTCCTCTTTTTTGCCCTTTCAGCTCTCTGTCTATGGAGTTTTGTTGGTCTCACTAAATGCAAATGAGCGGTGCGGTGTGTGTGTACTTTACAGGTGATTGCCGTTCATTAACATATGCACAAGTACGAAGAAATGTTTCAGCATTGCTGGAGCTTTTGGAAATCTTGCGGAAAATCTGGTGGTTCGGTTTGGCCTATGACAACGGTGACACAGAGCTTTAATAAAAACTGGTAAATAAGGCTCAAATTTCTAAAAATGGGACTAGTTACTGTGTATTTTCTGACCTGGACATATTTAGACCACAGATTGTGTACTTAAGGACAGAATAGCACTTACGTTATTCGCTGGAGAGCCACCGCTGGAGTAGATGGTTGTGTAACCTTTACTGTGAGGCGTGGGCTTCAGGCACTTCCCGGCTTTAATTTCAGCTAGAAGCTCAGAGTTATCGCCAGTAGGGGACATCATGTTGAAGGATTTAGTGCCTAAGGCAAACACAGGAAGTGTGAGTCAAATGAACATGAGAGAGAGAGCGAGAGAGAGAGAAACAAGTGTCCAGACACCTAAATCTGACTAACTAAATAATGAAATACACAAAATAATGACCTTTAAATAATGAGTACTATTGTTTATGAAGCAAATCAAATTTTTGAATAAAGGACAAAGATCACTTCGATAAAGCTGTAGTTGATAAAAAGTTGATAAAAAGCTTCAAAATGTGTTGGATATACAAAGAGGCATCGTAACTATAGATTTTTAAGAAGTTCAAGTTCAATAATTTAAATGAATCCTAATTCCTAGATGATGAAAACATTTTTAGGATGGTTTTAATCATATGACATGATGACAGGCTATTTAAAAAAATATATAATTTTGCTTTGGAAAAAGACATTAAAGATATATGAACTGTTTTAAAGCAAACAATGCTATTAAACGAATGCGTTTTCTCACAAATTTTCAGAATAATCTTGATGCAAGATGCAAGATTAAGTCATAATCTGCTTACAAAGAGTTTTAATCACATTATTCATTTTAATCACGTTATTTTTGAACATTTTGTTCCAGTTTTGAAACAAAAGACACTTGTCCGTAACATTAGACTGAAAACCAAAAACAATGAAGAACTGTGTTCTGATCATTTTAGGGTATTATATGAGCGCACAGCAGTTAAATACAAGGAAATGTAACTTTACAACAAATTAAATAGCACATTCTTGAGTAAGGCTCCAGAGGATGTGAAGAAAATCTGAATAAGCATTGAACACAAGCAAATTACGCAAAGTATCTGCTGAAAGAAACTACAGCCTGTCATATAATCCTATACTGAAATCAAACACTTAGAGTTCTACCACCACAGTTTCATCCATTTTCAGACTAGAAGCAAGCATTTACATTCCTGACATTAAAAAACTTTAAACAAAACTGTACATCACCTTGTGAGTTTGGTTCAGCTGTCCTTGGCGTTCTTACATTCCTAATACTGTAAACTCTACTTTGAACTCAGACACAGTCTTTCCACAGAGAATGATTGACACAAAAAAGGCGAGCTCAGGCTCGTCACAGCTCTAAACTCTAAAGAGATCAGCACTAATCAGCTTGGACAAATTGTAACTCGCTGCCAAATTGGAAGTGGATTTCAAGTCGCTCACCCCAGACTACCCTTTCTATATTCTCACTCACTTTCCAGCAGTCTCGCATGCAATCGTTCCTCTCTCCCTAATCCTCTCATCACCTTTTCAGCTGGCTCCGATTGCACTTTCCCTTTCCCGCCTCCTCCATTTTAAATGCACTCAAGACCTCAAACTACATATTAAATGGTGGCAGAAAGAACACAGAAATATGCCCACAAACAGAAAGAAGAACACACAAACTTATATTCACAAACACACATTCATATCAAACTTATCCGCATGCCAGTCACAACACACAATACCATCAGCCTTAGTGTCCTGGTACATCTTCAGCTTCAAGCACATATCAGTGTGATCTCGACTCGTTTACAAAACGAACAGAAGTGCCGTCCTGGATTCTCACGACAGATGTGTGTGCCATGGTAGAGACTGAACTGATACAGGAAAGAGCATACTGATGAAAGCAGGGTTCAGTCACCAAGGCTACGAGCTATGATTAAACCCTCTGGATGTTTACAGACCTTTGTACACTTTTTTTGCTGTGACTCAGTTCACAACATGCACAAAAAAAAATAAAACTGAAATAAATACAGTTAAAAACATCAAAAATATCATTTATGAGTTATGTTTTTATTTTTTAGAACGTTTATTTATTGTTCTTTCTCTAACTTAATTTTTTACTTGCAATTATATTTTCAGTTTTCAACAAATTTTGTTGCTTTAAGTTGTTCTACTTTTGAGTCTACTTTCTTTCATTTCAGCCAGCTCGTAATTTTCGGTGCTGTTTTTACATCGCTAACTCTTCACTTTAAAGCACTTTGAGTTACAGTGGATTTGTAATTGTTACTATTATTTTCGTGATTGTAGTGTTTAAAAAATCAGTCACACTGTACATGTACTGTACATTTAAAAGTTCTCAGCACATCATGTTAAACTTTAAATGCTCTCACCGTGTACAGTATGCTTATTATTGCAACAATGATTATTGGGTAACACTTTACAATCAGTGTTGGATGGCACTGGATTACTTTCACAATTAACATCGATCTACTCTATCGAATGTAGAAAGACGCACTAATAATAAACACCAATAATTTCATCTCAACACCATCCAATGATGTTTGTGTACGTAGCTGCATATGGCAAATTATATACACAATTTGAAATTATGCTCGTTTAATTCATATTCTTACTTATAGAGCATGTTTGAGTTATCTTACCCCTACTTGTTAATTAAGACATTAGCTAACAAACATGTACTAACATGTACTTAAGGCGGTCGTTATTTGCGCATAAAAAAAATTCACACCGAACTTAAGGTTAGCACTTCATTCGTTCGTGATTAGTACATGCCTTAACTCATCTTTAGTTCATATATAAGTAAGTATTAATTCAGGCATAAGTGCATGATTATTCATGTACTGTTATCGTACATTGTTACCGATTATTGAGACTTTTTTATAGTGCATAGGTTTAAATGTAACACACTGTTAAGACACTAACAAGAGATCCATCTTGAATATTAAAATGATATTCTAAAAAACAATATGTTTGTTTTTTAGACTATAACTCTTATGTATACCACAGCGCTGTTGAACTTTGAATTCTGACTGGTCATTGAATTTCTCTGATAGCAGCTCTGACAGTGGTTCTGGCTGAACGGTTTATAATAATGTGCTCATTCTAACACACAATCTTTTCTATAGTAACAACAGACCTGTAGTTGTACTTAGAATTGTATTGCAGACGTGCCACATCAACAGGCTAACATTGCATAATTGTTGATATGATTAAGATTTCTGTGAGGTTGTTTTACTTCATTTTTTGGGAAGACGTCCCCAGTGTCAGCGATTTGTAACATTCAGAGGTAATGCTGTAACTTTATGTTTTCAGAGAAAGAAAGGACTGACTGGTGAATGAACGACTGTTTATAGCTGCTATAATGTATGAGAGGAACTAACTTGAATGAAGTGTCATTCTTTAACTAATAAAAATTGTAGTCCTTGACAAACTGCTGTGGTATAAGAGGAATACAACACTTCAGGCATGCTGTTATAGGAAAATAATCAACTCCAGACTGATAACTGTGACTGAGTTTGCCTCATACCATCCCATCTTTGATTATTTAGCTATAACAGCATGCCCCATTGTGTTTTATTCCTTACATACAAACAGAGCCACTGGCTATAAGATCATATCCAAATAAGTTTACAAGAGAACAGGAAGCAGGAAGGACACAGGCAT
>JANDJT010000190.1:7271118-7286707 GCA_024331685.1 Stegophilus panzeri | reverse complement strand
CACATGAAAAGATATAATCAAATATTTACAAAAATGTGAGGGGTGTACTCACTTTTGTGAGATACTATATATATATAGTAAATACTCCCACAAATACACACGCAGGAGAGAGATATGTGTTGTTGCGGGGAAATGAATACTTACTCTTCCTTTGCCGGAGTGATTCTGGGTCAGGAGTGACAGAGGTAGAGGAGAGATTTCCTCCTTTAGAGCGACCGCATAGAGGGAAAGAAGATTTTGGCCAAAAGAGACACCAGTAGGAAAAAACCCAAGTTCAAGTCCAAGTCAAAGAATACAACAGAATAAGTGGTGGAAAGACAATGACAGCAGGCAAGTGACAAATGAAAAAGTCAGTATGCAACAAAATGAACGTAAGAGGAGCAAGAGAAGAGGAGTGAATAAACACAAAAAGGACAAAAACAAAATTAGTAAATAAAACAAAAATCTGAACCGCTGTTTTTTGCAAATGCGTCACACATGTGCTGATGTAAGGAGTTTGATAAGGATGGAATCTAATGGCAGTTTCTACAGCAACACCAAAATTACTAAGCAAGTCTCACATTTAAACTGATTTCTCTATCCGCAAAAGTGTGTTTCTCAGTGCATCACTACACTGAGTGTATAACACAATTGCATACATTGCTTATATAAGTCCTTAGATTCATGTGTAACGAGTCAATCTATTAGTCATAGTGCTCTTTTGTTCACAGCTGCTCCTGAGGCATTAGGCCTCTTTTGTCGGCTGCTTGTGTATACAACCTGTTCAGGTTCTCATTCAAATTAGTCTAAGGTACAGATGCTCTGAAGAGCAAATGGACTGACTAACACAAAAGCAATGCCAGCTATACAGTGCAGTATACGTATTTTGTTGACATAATCCTGAACTGAATGGTTTGAGACCGACGTCCCTTGGAAGATGAGCAATCACGCAAATGGGATAACACTAAACCGGACTTGGAGGTAACGATAGCCCCCGCGCATTAATTCGTAAACGGATATTTGGGAAGCGCAAGCAGGCTGCTCTCATGGTAACAGGGTGAATCTTTAAAATATTTACACCGTCTCCTGACTGGGTTTTACCTCAGATGTGTTGCAGACTGTAACCTAAAGGGGTCACTACTCGATCTTTTCACACAACAGAAACTGAAAGAACACTTTGCTGTTGCTGCTTTTGTTGCACAAAAGGCATGAATGAATTTAAATAAAGCATGAATATAATTCATAAATCTGACATAAGTATGAACTTGATCTGCGAATAATCACAAAATTCCCATGTGAAATTTAGGGCATGAAATTTATCTTCTTTTTCCTGAAGAGCAGTGCTATTTAGCTTATCATTTTTTGCATATTGGAACATATATATTATATTACTAAAGTGAATGAAATTGTCTGAATCAGTCATAGTGGTTATTGAATAATGTGGTTTAAAAGTTTAAGGGTTAAAGGGAGTTTAAGGGGTTAATGCCATCCTGAGAACTTCACGTCACACAACTCACACAAGACAGACAGATTACTAAAATAACTATAGTTCCGCAGTATGGTCACAGACAAACACACAATTTGCTGAGATTTCTGAGTGATCTCATTGGGTTTGTTTTAATAATTTCTTCTTTCGTTATATCTTTTCAACATAATCTTTAAAAAAAAACGATAAACGGAATAAATAAATAACTCTAAAAAATGCCATGAAATTTGCTCAGTATCAGGTGGATTTTCTCTACTATCATGCTGATAAAATTAAGGAATTAAAATAAAACAGAAACTATATCTATAATATGATGATATCAATAAAGTTTGATATATAATTCATAAAGCTACATAATGATAGCTTCACAATAGAGTTGACATAAAAACGTTTTCTAATATAAACAAAAAATTATTGTGACATATATATTTTTATTTTCAAAACACCTCAAAAACAGTAAGCGGTGACCATTTTTTGTTATATTAAAATAAATTTGTTTTCATATAGGAAGAAATTGTCACATTGGCACATTCACTAAAAAAAACAGTAGTAAGCATAGACATCATAGATCTGACTTACATCATTTATTTAACTGATGGAGTTAATTCACCATGCTTTACCAATTTATACAATTTTCCACATAGGATTACTCTGATTGGCTAAGAAGAAAGCTGTGTGAGAGAGAGAGAGAGAGAGAAAGAGAGACAGAGAGAGATAGAGAGTATTTATTGAACTTAACAATGCAAACAAAATTAAACTAAAAATACCGAATTATAGAAATCACATTCCTTTATTCATCGTGAGTGACCGCTTTATTCTGGTCAAGGTCGTGGTGGATCCGGACATCCGGAGCCTATCCCGAGAACTGGACACAAAGCAACAATACACCCTAGATGGGATGCCAGTCTATCGCAGGACAAATACACATTCACACACTCATTCACACCTAGGGTCAATTCAACATAGCCAGTCCATATCGAGACCAGTGAAAAATTGAACTTACTGCCAAGCTCTAGTGTTTGAATAATTTCATTGCTCTATGCCCAAATACACCTGTAGTCCAAATGCTAAGTCTCTGAGAGCAGCTTAACCCAAAGTGGCTAATCAACAGGGGTTGATTGGGATCTAGCTGATGGGGGAGCGCGATTGCTGAACAGTGTGGGGAAAGCATCGTTCGACTAATCTATTATTATCTAACATTCTCAACACTGATATCATGGAAATATGGTTAAAACAAGTATTTGACACAGCTGTTTTTGTCCAACTACATGGACATACTTTAAGTTTTCAGTTTTGGCATCAAAATGCAATTAATTTTACTTAATATTAATATTAAAATTAAAATTTTAATAGAGTTAACAATTAATTTTAACCTTAACACATAGCAAATACTGTATGGACATTCAAATAAAAACAATTTTGTTTATCTCAGTAATGTTACAAGCTGCACTGTTGCAATTTCTATATTCAAGTAACATAATCTTATACAGAATCTCAAAAAAGTAACCCAGTGTGCGCAGTCATACTATTGGGTGTAATTTGTGCCGATATCCATTTGTTATAGCATGAGGAATCGTTTCTATAAACATGGGGTGCCAAAAAAAAAAAAAGCCCAAGACACAAAAGATCAAAGCAAAGGGCTCAGGGGTGATTTATCAGCTTTCAAAAAAGCCCAGCATTTGAGAATTATCAAATCTGATTGGTCAGAAGATGTTGATTAATTTTCTATAACAGCAGCTCTGACAGTAGTTTAGGCTGTACTTAGTTTAGATCACAGGTTTATATTGCATGGCAGACGTGCCACATAATCTAAGCCTAATAATATACATTAAGTGCTGTTGTTTAAGAAAAGAAGTCAGTACATTTTCTGCCATGGGAAAACACTTCAGGACAGAGGAGATTGACCTTTCTGGTTTCTCAGTAACATGATAAACTGTGTTTATTTTGTCTGATTAACTTCAAGAGAAAGAATAAAAAAAAAGCTGCTATATCCCTTTATTCCTTACATATAGTTCATTTTCATTGAGATTATATTAGAAATTGTTTCAATTTAAGTTAAGTCCAATTACAGCACCAGAGCTCAGGTATGCTTGCTGCTCATATGAACCAAAGGATGCACACAAGCACCTGCTGTTCATCCACCTGTCTGTTTACACACCCAGGCTTCCCCTCAGATACCTGACTACATGATCAGCCCTACATCTCCAACAGAAGACACACACGGAAAGAGAAGAAATTAAGAAGACTGAAAGACTATTTAGATGAGGATAGTGTGATGGAGAGCAGGCCATGAGCACATTTATAAAATGACAGGAGAAAAGAGATGACGATGGAGGGATGTTGTTGATGAGTCAGAGAGTACTCACTGCTAGAGGAGGAGGACATGCGGCGCTGGCTGGAGGCCGCTGGAGGAGCGTGGTTGCTCTGGGGAGGTGGAGGGACCTCCGAAGGCAGAGGGGGTGCTGGAGGTGGAATCTGGGCAGGAAGCAGAGGAGGTGCAGGAGGAGGTGCAGGAGGCTCCTCGCTCTCTCCCGTCCCGTTCTCCACTACAGGGGAGGCGTCAGCCGGCTCCTCCAACAACACTGAACCCTGCATGTGGAAAGAAGACACCATCATTTTACTGTCAAATTATGTCAAACTAAACCAAGAGGCAAGAGTCATCAGTATTTTCTCCCACATTGTAGCTATAACATGGCTGATTGTGAATTGAAGTTAGCAGGGGTGGAAAATAACTCTAATTACAGTACTTGAGTACATGGTTCACTGGAACAGTACTTTCTGAGTATACAGTAATTAAATCATAGTACTTTTACCTTTACTGATCAAATTAAAAGTTGTTGCTTAGAGAGCAACAGTCAGCTAACTTGACATTTGTTTATTATACTCTTGATAATGAAGGTGCTGCTCACTTCAGCATAGCTCGCTTGGTTATTTATCAAAAGAACAGAATAGACAATACAACTTTTCGAATTAAATGTGTCAGTAGACAAATAGACACGTGAGTCATATGTCAAATAGACATAAAAAAGTAATTTGGCAATTATTTTCTAATTATTTTGTATTCTGTCCATCACTGGACGTCACTGAGGACTCGAGGGGTTTGAATGACACAAAACTGGTGGTGTTGAACAATCCTGGCTTTCACACATTATTTGCTACGTTTCCTTGAAAAACGTTTTCTGCGCATAAATAATTCCTAAGAAATGATAAAAACATTTATCCCTCAAAATAGTAAAATTAAATATCAATAATATATAAAATATCTATAAATTTTTTTGTATCGCTTATCCTACACAGGGGCACGGGGTGCCTGGAGCCTATCCCAGGGGACTCGGGGTATGAGGTTGGGGACACACTGGATGGGGTGTCAACTCATCGCGGGGCACAATCACACACACTTGCACACCCATTCACACACTATAGACAATTCAGAGATGCCAATCAGCATACAACGGATGTCTCTGGACTGGGTACCCAGAGGAAACCCTCAAAGCACGGGGAGAACATGCAAACTCCGTGCACACAGGGCAGAGGCGGTATTCGAACCCCCAACCCTAGAGGTGCGAGGCAAACATGCTTATTCCCTTTAAAACAACATATGATAAATTGCTTAGTCAGTCACAGGCCTCAAAATGTAATAATTAATTGCATCACTGATTTAGAATTTTATTTGTTGCATATAATTACTGAAATTATAATAATTACTATCTCATTATTACTGTCTTAGAGGTTTTTCAAAAACATCTTCTCACTCACATATTCAAGCTGCCTTATTAGGGCTCAAAAGCTAAGCGAAGACGATCAGTGACTCCGAGGAATGAGCAGACATCTGTTGTGACTTAAGCCCTACAATCCTCCACACTCCGGCTCTCAGGGGACTATTATTTACCCTGTCAGCACCCCCAGCTGTCACAGTACTAATAAAGGCATCCCTCCTCCTAACCCTCCGCCCCTCCCCCATGGCACGTGCCCCCACAGCCCCCAGTGTGTGGCGCGTGCCAGACACGTGCGTGTAATTCCCTCCTCTACAATTAATGAACCCACGCTTCTCTCCCCTCTCCCACCATATGGTCTACTTCATGTCACAATGAATGGAGCAGCTAATGGGTCTTTACTCAGGGGACATGTCAAGTGCCATCTGGTTCCACTGGAGAGGGTGGATTCCTACTGGGAGTGTAATTAGCTCAACAGAGATTACAGAGACAATAATGAGGTGTGTGTGTGTGCACTGGGTATCAGTGAAGAATTTTAATAGAGAAACAATAATTTTTACCCAATTTCTTCCAATTCCTACCCCAATATCTAGCTCTCCCTTATTACACATAGACAGCAAACGCATTGTACTTGAATCTGCTATAGAAGACCACAGAATCCAGGCTTTGCTGGATTATTATCGCGGTTTATCGGATTCTTCGAAGGAGATTGCACTGTCCTCCAAATACAATTTATGTTAATTGAACAAACAGTGAGAACTGCAGTGAGATATATTAGATATTCTGATTCGTTAAAGTAATCAATTTCACCAAGACTGATGAATAATATAGACACTTCTGTAAATATTTAATTGCTGCATTTTAATGAAAGGTTAGGGGAGGCAGGATTTCCCATGTAGTCTTAAAGCAATTACCTCTGCATGACAACTACCAACTGGAGAGAGGGTGAAGGCTAACACATACTTTGTCGGAGACATGAAGACACCCTCACCTGAACACACTCTGCGGAAACGTGTCTTCCACATACATGAGCTCACAGATGCCCATGATTGGCTAGTGTCTCCATCCCTCCCAACCAGAGAGCACAGCCAATTTTGCTCTCTTGGACTCTCAATTACAAATGGCTGTGGCATCATCCTAATGATTGGGGCATGGTGGCTTAGTGATTTGCACATTTGCCTCACAGCTCTGGGGTTGAGGGTTCGGTCCCCCAGTCCAAAGATGTGTTGTAGGCTGATTGGTATTTCCAAATTGTCTGTAGTGTGTGAATGGGTGTGTGAATGAGTGTGCGATTGTGCCCTGCGATGAGCTGGCACCAGTTCCAGGTGTTCCCGCCTTGTGCCCCGAGTTCCCTGGGATAGGCTCCAGGCTAACCTGCGAACCTGTATAGGATAAGCGGTATGGGCCATGGATGGATGGATGGAATATCTTAATGATATGTCAAACGCTTTTCTGTTGCACCTCTCAGGAACATATATTGCAACAATAAAGCATGTAATATTACTGAGATGATGCACCGAAAAGAAAATTCCTGGAAAATTTAGGACACACTGGGACACACCAAAAACCAATACTTCTTTGATTTTTTTGTATAAAAAATATATATAATATATAAAATATATTTTAAAAATAGCATCCACTAGGCAGTGTGTGACGAGGCTCAATTATGTTTCTGCTGAACTCTTGGCCTTTTTTAAGCATTTACAGCTGAAAATTTGGTAGTCAAAATTTCAGTGCATCCATATTTTTTTTAAATTATATTATCGCTTTTGAATTTCTATTAATATAGACGCCTGAAGACGTAATGCAAAATTTACTTATGAATATAGCATTTAAATGTGACACAAATAAATTTTTAGGTCCCTTAACAAGTTCTTGTATGAAACTACAAATGAAATGAACTGACAGTTGAGATATAATACATTTTGTATTACAGCCCCCACTCTCTTTATTAAATAAGAACAAACCATTTTCATTTATTTATTCTAGTGAAGGATCCAGTAATTTTCCTTTTAATTTGTCAAAACGGAATGGTTTTTCGTAACTCGGTTTCAGATAAAATGTGTAATGTGTTTTATATCGGTCAGGTTTGTTTTAATACTAAACGTGAACAGTGGCCAGAGGACTCGTATTCTGTTTTGGAAATGAGGCGTAGCTCTGTTTTGATGAATGATATAAAAAACCCAAGACCCCAAATGTCAGGGCTGTGTAACACGATGAAAGAACTATGCAAACAGCTCATAGTGTTTATCGAGCAGTGCAACTAATATGTGGATTAAAAGCCAGGTTCTGTCAGTGCTGGGCCACACCTGGCACGGATTTGTGCTTTAATGTAGCAGGTGAAGGAGAGGAGCTGCTGGATCGGTCCACACACACACACACACACACACACACACACAGGAATACGTAGCAGCCATGTTGGTATTGCTTTCCTGTGCTTTTTCGTCACGTAAATAATTTTGCACCAAAGTTGTACCCAAATGATATCTACAAAGTTGAACAGTTCATGACGTACCTCCTCATCAGGTGCCATGTCTGTCCTGGGTTGCACGTCCGTGATGTCGTTGCCCAGGGACTTGTAATAGTCTCCAGTGCTGGGCTGCTTACTGAAGCTTCGTGACTTCCTGTTGGAGTCCACCCGCCGCAGTCTGTCTGAGTTCTCCCCTCCTGACAACTGGTGCCGATAAAATAAAGCACACAAACAATAATTAATGCCGAATCAAATATACAAGAGTGATCTTAAATATGAAAGCTTAAACTATTGATCCACTTAGTTTTCTATTGTAATGTGTAGAGTGGCTACTGATCTCAGATCAGCATTCTAAAGCTTATACTTCTTCGCATTCTCTTGTATACATTTCTCATATTCTCATATTTAGGCAAGAACACTCATTGTATTATATTATTATTATAATATTAAAATGACATCACAGTTGCTAGCACATTTGAGATTTGAGAATTTGTACAACAAATCATATTTTTCCACTGAACAGTTGTCACAGTTCTTATGATGGTGTCATTTTTCCAAACAAGGAAGAGATATGTAATGAATTATTTATTAAGGTGTTTATATTTCCTTTGATTATCTTTTGTTCAAGAGTAAAATAATAACCAAAATGTAACACGATGCTGTTACTGAAATGAATGAATAAAGGAATTAAAGTAAGTAAAATAAACACTCAGAAAGCTGACAAATAATTGAATCGAAGACTTCAGTGGTTCCTCCCCTCTCATTTCTTTTTGGCCAGATAGATTTTACTACACCTCATGAGATGTATGTGGCCAAACCCGCGCAAATCATGGCTGATAGTGTGCTTGTCTGACTGTTTGTCATCTTGAACAACATTTCCCTCCTACTCTTTCTTATGTCTATACACTCTCCTGTTCATCGACCATTTTTCATTGTACAACACATGGCATCATTAGTTACTGTTTTTATTTTTGTGCATGTCTTCATATCCAGTCTTGTATAAAAATGATACAAAGAGTAATTTTGGGGTCATGGATTTGCATTTGTCCCATCTCTTTTATATTAAATCAAACAAAATCCATCAACACTGCCACGTCTGTTTGAATTCACACCTGCGATCAGGTTGGAGTGGATGCACTTTGGTTGAACCTTGTGTGGCATTTTATAAAACCAATTATTGCCTCTTTGCATTATAGTGTCTATAATTATATTCTGACCTATTTCCTTCAGTATATAAAGACACACTGTTTGTCCTGGTGAAGTCAGTGTGCTTTCACAAATATACACTCACAGTTTAGGTGAGTGTACACCTGCACACCTGAACACCTGCACATTCATGCAGCTAATCTAATCAGCCAATCATGTGGTAGCAGCACAATGCAAAACCTAATCTTTATAACTAAGATTAGAAAGAAATCACCTGGACTTTTTCCAGTGTTCAACTGTCTTGTTTGGGTCAGTCTGTGCCCATGATAGCCTCAGATTCCTTTTCTTGGCTGACAGGAGTGGAACCTGATGTGGTCTTCTGCTGTTGTAGCCTATCCACCTCAAGGTTCAATGTGCGGTGTGTTCTGAGATGCTTTTCTGCTAATCACAGTTGTAAGGAGTGATTATTTGAGTTACTATATACTTCCTGGCAGCTTGAAACAATCTTTCACTGACCTCTCTTATCAGGAAGGTGTTTCTACTCACAGAACTGTCGCTCACTCAATTAACTTTTTTTTTGTTGTTGCACCATTTGATGTAAATGCTGGAGACTGTTGAGTGTGAAAATCCCAGGAGTTCATTTTATGCAATACTCAAACAGCCCTTCTGCTACTAACATAACATCCATGCCAGGATCCAAGTCACAGAAGTCACACTTTTTCTTACATTCTTATGTTTGACGTGAACATTAACTGAGGCTCTTGACCTGTATCTGCATGACTTTTCGCGTTGTGCTGCTGCCACTTGATTAGCCGAATAGAAAACTGCATGAATGAGCAGGTGTACAGGTGTTCCTAATAAAGTGGACTGTGAGTGTATGTCCACAAAACACAATGATATTTTACACTTTTATGCCTTTAGACCTAACTTGTGCTTAAGTTTTAAAATGCTTTCTACTGGCAACCTCAGTAAAATATGCCAGTGTGGATTAACTACATGCAGGGAATTAAAGGAAACTGTAATAGATACAGTACAAAACACATAGACTCACACAAAGGGTTACACTGAGCTCACTATAAATTTGCTTGCCCCTTACAAAAAGTATAACTGATCCTGAAATAACATACTTGCTCTGAGAAATTTAATCATGCCATATTGTAATGAAGTGTTATAGGACTGAATGAATAGGCCTACAGACCATACTAGAATTCCCACTGATGCATAAGCCTAGGGAGGAAGTAGATTATGGAATTCAATATGCATATTGATTAAAATATTTTCTGCCACACAGACAATTCGTTTGAGGTGGAAATGTAAATGATGCAAAAACATAAAAGAGCAAACAATAATATGGTGTCTTATATCACATATTTATCAGGCTTAACTAGATACATAACAGGCACAATGACCAAAAAACAGGCATTGGTGTACATGAAACATGCCAAAGAATGAGATTTACACAATCCTCTTTTCCTTTCTTTTGTGCTTTGCTTTGTATTTTAAAGCTCCCCATCAAGCCACTGCTTAATTCCATTTATTCTACTTGTTTATAATTCACTCATACAAGATAACAGTCTATATTCTAATCCTGGTTGATAGTAAAAAAACATATCAGAGTCACATGGGTCTTTTCTGCAGTTCTTTTCTACCTAAATACAGGCAGCCATTTTCCAGATAGTCCCAAAAAAATAGGCAACGCTGCTTTTCCTGGTCTCAATGAATTTTCCTTATGCAAAAAACCTCTATTTGCATTTCAATCCCACCTTTTTAAGGGTCATACCTTGTACGGTTTCAAAAACACTTCAACTGTCTGCCACTGAAGCTGTACAGTTTGTTATTGTGCTATAAGACCAACTGCATGTTAATGTGTTAGGAAAATGAAATGAGAAAATGAGAAAACAAAAAACTAAACAATAGTTGACAGCATAAAGAGGTGAAACAGGTGACAGACGAATAGACTGCAAAGACAAGCCTGAATAATTCAAATGTACAGGAAGCAGAGAGGACGCGGCATTGCCGCGTATGCTTTTATGGCAATCTTGATGAACATAATTCATCAAAAATTTGTACATTTCAAGCACCCTGTCAAGCAGCAATGACAACTGGACAAAAAACTAACTTTAAACTTGTCCTTGGTTCTACATAATTCTATATAGGCTACTACAGCTACTTTTAACATCCATACCGCCTCCCATTAACAAAGACTGACCCAAATTACACCATACCTATTTGCAATGTTGATTTAAGCCCCTTGCTACCTGTAAATAGGCTTCTGGTGTAACATAAGCCGGCCCTGTGTAGGTGGTGTGATTGTCATACCTCAGGGAAATTGGCCACACACATCTGCCTTTCTAAACTCATGCCCATTCAGAACCTATGGAACTTTTCCTTACTTATCCTCCACGTACATTTAACGATTCACACTTGTGCAACCATGACTGAGTTATGACTCATTCAGAGGGTGTTCAGGATACCTGTAAGCTCCGATCAACATCCACAGAAGGTTATCACCGCTTGTATGTAGGTATAAAGCACTATGTATGTTTTTATACAAATGATAATAAAAAGCAATGAAATTTCTTTCTAAAATCCTCCTCACTGTCACAAAAAAAAAACCCCACGGACATTTACTTTACATTTACACAGTACCTTCTAGGTCATATACATATACAATCCAAGCTGTTAGAACGTTCTGGAAGGTTCAAGAAGGATCAAACTCTTGCCAAACATTAATCCAAATACAATCTAAACCCCATCCCCCCTCCCCCCAAAAATAGCATATAATGCGTCTTACCCTGTCTCTGTAGCCCAGTCAGATTCAGAGAAGCTGAGAAGCCCAGAGTTGCCGGTTGCACAGGTGACACTGGATCCTTATTCCACTGTGCGTGTGACACTCTACCTGCCACTGGCTTTACCTTTCCCTGCCTTCACAGACGCACTAGCCAATCCTAGCCCAGCACAGTGATGTAACTGCCCAGGTGCTGACCAATCGCAAACCCAGAGTGGCTAGGGCTTTTTATGCAAAGCACAGACACACACAGGGCATGGCTACTTGGTATTGAATCTCCAGCTGGCTTAACGATTGCGTTATGAGCACTGGCAGGAATCTGATTACAAACAGAGAGCTCCTTCACTCTGAAAGTACAACAGTTTGATTCTTTTAACACTGGGAAGTATATGAATGCACTGACGCTCACAGTAAGGAAAATAAATAGAGGAAAGTAACAATATATATGTTTAAAAGCAGCTCAGAAACTTCTATGTAATATGACTTAGGAAAAAAACAATGCTTCTGTCTTCTATTAATATAGTACTTTATATTAGAAATGCTATTCAAATTAATATGATAATGTCAAACAAATTAAATGCCAGTAAACTCCATTAGGCTAAACAGGAGTCTGTGCCTCAGAAAGTGGTTGCCATGAGCACCTGTGGTGCTGTGGTGGCCTCGGGGATTGTTTTTCATGGACAATGCTTATTGTTGCTATGCTGCTTTCTCCTCATTACTACTGCAAATAAATAGTGAGTTGCAGTCTGTATGCGAGTGTATATATGTGCATATATGTGTGTGTGTACATATGAAAGGGTGTGCACAGTTGAGTGAAAGACAAACAACATCTGTAAACTCTATTAGCTGTGACGCTTTTGTGAGGGAAAGTGCACCATGCTTTTCTACCGAACAGAGTTGGGTATAACGCGTTACAAACTGTATTATAATGACTTTTTCTGTGAACGCGGTAATGTAACGCAATACATTTTAAATTTATGTCATTTGATTACAGTTACTGATGTCAATAAAATTACGTGACTTGCATTACGAATTTACTGTTAAGAAAACAATATTAAGTCAAATGCATTTTTAAAATAAATCACGCTTTGCACGGCTGCCAGGGGCGTAACCTGGCCCGGGCAATCGAGGCTCTAGCCCTGAAGATTTTTTCTTTAGCCCTGAATAATTCTCCACTTGGAGCGGTTTGTCACTACGTAACTGAACGTCAGTAAATGAAGACGGCGGTGTTGTAATTTCATATCTTCAGTGAACGGAGGTGAGACCAATAAGACAGGGTTTACAGGAAAATATGGGGACATACTCGTGTCTTATTGGCCGACAGTCTCTCAGTTCTGCCAAATGCTAGCTCATACAGTAAGTGTGAGGAAAAATTGATATAATGATCACAGCAACTAATTTCTACTGTCACTAGCGAATGTTGCCCAATATTAAATAACTATAAACGCTGAGAAATATGACCTGTCATTCACAAATAAATGAAAAATCTATTATTATTTTCCTATAACAGCATGCCTTGGCGTGTTTTATTCCCTACTTAATGTGACACTACCGTATTCAGCTATAAAAACATATTTTCTTTTCCTCATTAGAACCAAGGGCTCATTTGTATAGGAGTGCTGGCACAGTTAATTACTTGAAGAAAATGTCCGGTCCATCATTCAGCACATCATTAAAACCAGTGGCAGTCTGGCTCGGCTAATAGGCCTCCTTCATTAGGACAAGGACACAAAAGCTGCATTATGTATGTGTGCTTTTGTGTCGCCTTCATTTGATTAGTGGGAAATGGGCCATGAGTTTTGACCAGGCCACAAGTTCACGTTCTCATGGTCTCCAAGCACCACAGTACAACACGTTGAACTTTACATCATGAATTTTGTTGTGTGATGTGGTTAGTTTACAGAATTGTCCAGTACCTAAACACATTTCCACTCGAGGAAGTGCCGGAGGTGTGTCCTACAGCTGGGATACACTTAGTGATTCCCCACTGTGCCATTTGTTGAGAATTGAGATTCCCCAAGGATAAAACTGACTATTGGGAGGAAATTATGTTAATTTCTATTTGTTATATAATGAACTATCCGTGGTCTGGTGCAAGTGTTATCTCAATGCGCCAAATAACTCAACGATGCAGTCAACAATTTAATCTACACATTAGGTACTTTTTCTAGAATGGACACAAAGCCGAGAACAGTGTGTGAACTATTGATTTTAATAGATTTTAAACACTCAAACCATGATGGTTTAACACTTTTTGCACCCTTGCACATAAATGACACCCACCTGCTTCTCAGCACAATGCTGTCTTCTTGTTACAGCGCTCCTTCATGCTTGATGTGATGCCCTGTGAGGCCCTTGTAATATATAATGAGACCTGTGTGTAATGGACTGAGAAGCTGCTTTAAATTTAGCAAGGTTTCGGTAACACAGGCACCAAGCCTTGGGGGTTCAATTGAGCAGTGTTTGATAAGCATATTAGAAACAACATATCATTCAGGCCCTGAAGATTAGCAGATTACTCCATGCCATATTATCTTATAGACTCTGCCATCCACTGTCCATTAGGTTAAGTATAACCTCTTATCTTCTTCTCAAAACATTGTCATGCCATAAAGCTTTGTACGCTCAGAAGGTTTATACCCCTAATGAGCTGACATCTGATTAGTATATTTTTCACTTAGACAACAGTGGCAAAACACTAGAAGGTATACTTCATGTTCTGTAAAGTTCGTTCACTACAGAGCAACCGCATTAAGCTCAGATGGTCTATTGAGAAATGAATAGGATTTTGTTTCACAGCGTTTAGCTCTGCAGAATAATAAATTAATTCATAATGATGCTTAGAACATCTGTGGGGAGTCCACCAAACAAATGAACTTTAATGCTTGAATATTGCAGGATGTGTAAGGATAAAAGGAACCTAAATAGTGGGTAACAATATTAATTTCAACAGTCATCAGTGTATTTTGGTATGGATTATTATCATCAAAAATTTATATTTTCACACCTGTTGCAGCACTAACATGGAAACCGACCTTAAAACATTTCCTCTGCCCTTCTTAGTTTTTTAACTAGGCTGCCTAATTTTCTTTATTTTAAATCCAGGAAGAATATTTTATAGGCAAATATATAAATACACAAATCTTCACGTGGAACTCCTGTTTAAAGCCACTATCAGGGATTTGACATTAGATTGATTGCTACGTTTGTTTTGTATAGTCATGTTTTATTATTATGTAATATATCTTATACTATATTTTAGTATAATATTAAAAGATTCATATTCTGATTCTGCTTAATGATCCAACTTGCTTGCCCCATACTTTTCCTATTAGTTTTCGCATAGGTACTGCATAATATGCTTTAAAAAGAAAAATAAGATAGACTTAATTTTTCAATGCTCAACTTCTTGGCTATTTTTCAGTCACGTAATGGATGCAGGATAAAGGATACATGGCATACCTCTTTTTTCACAGAGTAACTGTCCACGTGACGCAGGTTGCTCTTCACCTTCAGAAACTCAGCAGACTCCTCCTCGGACAAATTTGGTGCAGGGTAAGTGGGTGGAGGTGGAGGGATTTGTGAAGAGCCAGGTGGAGGAGGTGGGGGGAAAGTGGGAGGAGGTGGAGGTTGCGATGGCCCCTTCTTGTTCTGCTCCCCAACAGTGAGGTCAGGGTTCAGCATGTCCATGTAGGTCTGCATGTCGTTTATGGCTGTCTCAGGGCCCCCTTTGACAAAACACACAATTAGCATTCATCCGACATAGGAAAGTCTGCCATTAACCTATTTATCCACTATCCATTCATCCACTTGCTTAATAATGATGACTAAGCAAGTTCACATTCAATTACACGTAATAGTAAAATGGGCTGAAAGTACTGATTTAAATGAAACTGAAACCAGGATAAGAACAGGTACATGGATCTGCAGGTGGCTGGGTAGGCGTATACAGTACAGCTTGTGGATTTGCAGAGAAACTTAGAAGTAGTAAGCATGTTGGTTTATAT
>JANDJT010000190.1:7255015-7267392 GCA_024331685.1 Stegophilus panzeri | reverse complement strand
AGCCCCCTTGCCTCCCTCCCCCACACACCTATATAAAAATTTCCAATAAAATATGGACAGTCACCATGTTCCTGCTGATACTCTCTTAGCCTCGTTAGCACAATCTAGTCAACCGTGACAAAATGCACTGAATACAGCAGTTCTACTAAACACATAATAATATCTATGACAGTGTTACTCCCTGCCATATGTTAGTCTATGAAAAAGAGCTAAGGGCACTTAAACCAATTGCTGAGTTCAAAAGAGCCTCTTGTTGAAGGAGCACATTCATGATGACAGCTGTCCTGCGTTCAAACTCACGGTGACGGAAAGAGTGTGAGTCTGCCCTCATTCTCTCTAGACCACTTTGCTGGGATAAAGTTACTAGCGTCTAGCGCTGCAGTCTTATTTAGTCTGGCTTGCTTATTCAACCTGCTGTTTCGCTTCCCACAGACAATTTACTGGTTTTAGACATTAAGCAAATCAGAAGTCAAAACACAAATCAATTGGCCTGAAATTATTTAGGTAATGTGTGTGAATAAAAGATTCTTTTGTTATTTACTGCTTATAGCCTAAATGAATTAAACTATATGATGCTTGTTCACGCTGAATGATAATAGCTATATATAAAACACTGTTCTGTAGTCAGGGGTCAGGTGTGATTTCCTTTGAAATATTCATTAGTCATAGTCATAGTCATCTCTCAATATTAATAAGGCAAGATAATGCATTAGCACTGAAATATCACCGCAGCTAAGGGAATCACGCTGAAACAGTTTTAAAATTTAAACTCAAATGACCCTATGTACAGGTTACACAACTTCCTATGTGGGCGGGAAAGCCACACATATTCCCTTTAATGGCAAAATCTGCTCCGTCAGATCGCTTACGCTTTACTCTGTGAGTCATGCAAATGCTGGTTTTCCACTTTGCATTCGGATTAACCAACACCTACTTTTTCCTCTGTGTGCCAAGCCCATATTCCATTTAATTGGCCGCATGACTTCTGCTGCAACTACAGCGAGCATAATCACTCACTTAATGGTATAATTTAGATCAAAATTTGCATATATTGCATTTGTCATAGGTAAAAGAATCGTACATTTTTATGTCTGATAAATCTTTGGTATGTAATATGACAACAGAAATTACAATACTGTAACACTGAGCATTCCCTCAGACTTAATTCTGTGCATCACCCACCTCCAGCTCTCCATTCTCAGCTGCATCATGGAGAGGTGTCCCACCCCAGCTGTCTGTCACGATTTCACCACCGTGGAGGAGGAGCCAGCTAAGAACCTTGGCATGGCCTCGGCTGGCAGAAAAGTGCATAGCAGTGGCGCCGTCGTTGTCCCGGTCAGACAGGCTGATGTTTGTAAAGTTCATCTGCACAAAAATGAAACAGACCCAATGTAGTGGACAGTGGCAGACAATCACGGTGGCTCAGAAGATATTAGGAGAATTAATAATCACAGAATTCTTGAGTTCATCCTGATCACTGAGGACAAAGGGATAAAGCTGAATCGATTCAAACAGATGTACTTCCAATAGCAAGGATAATCTGTATTTGCATACTTCAGTTCAAGGTGGAATAACATTGTCATCTGCAGAACATTCAGCTTTCTGTTATTATTCACCATAAAGATGATGAGGTAGTGTTCAATTTTATAGATTACACACACCCGTGTCCTAAACCACACTGGATTAAGTCTGCATGATATTGCCGAAGAACTGAATTGCAGCGTACTTCTAGTGTGAGACATTTTTTTCCCCATATCATTTTATTTTTCAAACTATTCCTTTCAGTTATCTCCATTAACTTTACTTTGGGTTTAAATAATCTGCAATTAGTAAAGTCCAGTGGGTTTAAACATCTATTTGAATATAAAAAAAATCTAAAGAGAGAAACATTTCACAAAAGTGTAGCAACTTAAAAGGAATTGCAATTTCCCAACTGCTGGGTGAAAGGTGGAAGTGAATGAAGGTGTAAGGACGTGCGTACTGTACTCATGTAAATGCTTTATATACATAAATGTACATGTAAATAAGAATCAATTGCAAATTCGCACAAAACCTATTCTCACTCACCAACCAAACAATAACAGTATTATGTCCCATCTGGGAGGCAGCATGCAGAGGCGTCATTCCATCATTGGCTCTAATAGTTGGCTCTGCGCCACAGTCCTTCACCAGGTACTGAACAGCCTCTAGATGGCCTTCCTGACATGCAAGATACAGAGGTGTGGCACCGTTCTTGGTTTGGAAGTTGACAACACTGGAAAAAATAAAAGATTGAAAACAGAGATTGCTTGGTTAGCTTAAAAAAAGCTGACTGAATTATACAAGGCAAACTTGATCGAAGAAAAGAGGATGTAATTGATGGGGTTTTTTTTCAGAATAATTAAATAGTGTTTTAGGCTCAATTTCTAGCTGATGAAGGAAAGTAAAACACAAAAAAGGGTGTTTTATTATTTTTATAATAACCACTGAAACTGTCTATCCACTTCAGAAAACAAGCATCATTGTGAAGCTTTAAATCTCAGATTTCTGTAAAACAGAACTGCTGGTTTCATGATTAATCGGTGACATTAATGTGCTGCTTTAACAATTAAGCCATTCTTATTAGCCAAACTGAGCCGAACTCTCCAATCACATCAGGCGGTCAGAGAGTGAGTGAAAGCCTCCTGTCTAAATCCCATAAGGATGGTTTTATTTGGACACCGACTGACAAGTTAGCAATGAATTCCCTAAGAGGATTAGTGCTACTCCATTGGTTTTAGTGTTACACAGTGACGGAAATGGAGTGAGAGGGTCAAGGAGGGAGAAGGAGAAGAGTTGGAGAACTGGATTCCCCTTGAAACCAATTCCCCTTTTCAGAAAAGAAAAAACACATGCACTCTCGCTTACTCCCTCTCTCTCTTTCCCACACAAACTGGAGGGAATATTCCATATTGAAATTAAATATGCAAGGTCCCACAAACTTGTCAACAAGATTATGCAGGTCCATAAACAAGCCAAAAAAAAAAGTCCCCGTATATCAGACCTGGTCTAAATGAAAACAAAGAGGCACTGAATATTTCAAACTAGAAGAAGAGGGCTTATTCAGGGGCTCTGTCATTAGGAAGTGGTCAGACGGGTGAAAGATTAATGAGTGTAACCTAGCAGGCTCAGTCACCTGTGTACTGGGTCAGGAGAGAAAGCAGAAAAAGCTCAGAATCACTCTACCACACTACACACGTACACACATACACACACACACACACACACACACACACATTACAGGAGCAATACAGGCACATTATATGAAACAGAATCCTTAGAAATGTATTCAAAACATATTCAATATCTGGCCATCATGAGATCATCTGATTTTCATGTCTGATGTCATCATTTGTCAGTGGCAAGAAATGTGTGAATAATTTAGGCTGGAGTAAAAAAGTTTGTCTCCTCCTCGAACACAAGCCGATGCAAGAGGACACATAGCTAACTCAGCCAAAAAAGTCTCACTGGACCTTTTGTTCAAAGGACAAACACTCATTTTCATAGCGTGGACATATTGGATATCCGGAGAGAGACACTGAGGGTTTTTCTCACAGAGGTGACCTGCAGTTCAACATGCTAACGTTACTGCAAATGAACTGACTAACAAGATTGAAATTCATTGTCTGTCTATTGTAGCCTATATCATGTCTATTAAATACACTCAATATACACTTTACATGCTCAGCTGTTTTAACATTTAATCTAACTCTGAGACACAGAGGCATGACTCCTGATATTAGCATGAACCTTTTGCTATTCATAAGATTCTAAACAGAAAAAAAAACCTGGCAAAAGAAATCATTTCACCCAAGACTTTACAAGAAATGGACAAACTTTTAAGCAATGCTGCTCCCAAAGTGCTATCAAAGCTATCAATAAATAAAATTTAGCAAGATCTAGCTAGCAATGGTCAAGTTAACTTGCTTATACATAATTAGCATATTTAGCCTTCATTGTAGAATGTGTAAGCACAAAAAAGAAATGCAAAATCAATCTAAACCACTTAAACAAAATCATCCAAATAGCTACAGTTTTCTTTGAGCAAGACCCTTAACCCTCAACTGCTAGCTCAATGCTAACTCAATTATAAGGTGCCCTGAAATAAAGCTTCTTTGAAATAAAATGATAGTTAGCAATAAAGAGAGAGACCATGTGAAAAACTAAGATAATACTGTATGTCACATAACAGTGAAGTGCAACTTAATTTGTCATTTTAATATTTAAATATGTATGTTTCTTCAGCGTGGTCTCCCTCTTTGGACTAAAACACTTGCTAATCCCAGATAAAGCCTTAATCTGCACTAACTGATTGCATAACTGCCCACTGCCATGCAGAGTCTTATGTGTCTGGCAAGTTTTATGTCCATGTGTCTTGTGTTGTGTTTATATTCCATTAACATTATCAGTGGACAGTCACAAAATATAGTCCACAGCCTGTGACAACATGATACGAGCAAAGAAAAGCCAAATCTGATCGGCTCTCATAAATCGCTGCCACACTGTCCAAGTGCTTTATCTACATCTGTCTCCGATCCCTTTCACTTTTTCACAAAAGGACACTGATATCCTAACGAAGGACACATTCCACACCATTACACAGCTGGCGTGAATACCGGTTGATAACAGCCAGCATGTCTGCTGTTCAGAACAGATAGCAATGAAACAAGATGGGACAATTGAGACTTTTTGACAAATCACAATTCAACAGTACAATACTATTCATTTGTGATACGGCACTATGGATGG
Source organism: Stegophilus panzeri (assembly GCA_024331685.1). Lineage (NCBI taxonomy): Eukaryota > Metazoa > Chordata > Actinopteri > Siluriformes > Trichomycteridae > Stegophilus > Stegophilus panzeri. Next base: position 7,262,625 of record JANDJT010000190.1, on the reverse strand, counting down.
CACCATTTAGCCTTCTGTTTATCTGGTGTTTGCATGGGGGCTATAAGTCATTGGACCTCCAATGTAAATTTCTCTTATATTATAGATTACTAATCGCTTCATCACTGTGGTATAACATTACAATTAAACAGACTAGAATACTTTTTCTTTCACAGGTGCTTCCACCAAGTCTTAAAACAGGGTGGTATTTCAATTCCATTCAATTCCATTTTATTTTCATAGAACTTTAAGCAATAGATATTGTGACAAAGCAGCTTTACAGAAATTTTGGCGAAGATTTCAGATCCCTAATCAACAAGCAAGTACGCAAGTAACAGTGGCAAAGAAAAACCAATATGAGGATGAAACCCTGAGAGGAACCAGACTCAAAAGAAAAGCCATCTGCTTCTGGGTTTCACTGGATAAATCATTCTCTTCTACACTGTACTAGATGTGTTGAGAGGATGTTCAGTGTCAGCATATAGCGAATAAGATTCCTGGGGTGAGCTCAGGACAATCTTTATGATTACAGCAGAAATTAAGTCTTGTGTTGTTCCCCATTTGATGTAGCTTGCTTATATTCTCAATTCCAGTATTAAGAAAATTAACTTTTTTGGGGGGTTAAGCAGTTACTAAATTATACAAAAGAATCTCTGTGGTATCACTTCAGTTGTACTATCATAAAGCGACCCGATGCAGTTGTGTTGTATCACCAGTGAAATGCTATTAAAGCTGTCCTCAAGTGCCAATAAGAACACTATAACCCTAATGAGGGTCATTCTCAGCATTTGGCACTCATCCCAAATCTGCCATATTTCAACGAGGTAACAGATTCTGCCATGGGGTGTTATCTCCGGACGTCAAAAACAACCCTATCAACACAAGGCAGGGCCGGCAGAAAGCGGACCTCTATTCAACAGTATTTGTTTACCTCATTTGGCCAGGGGTCACCATGGTGACGGAAGCACACACTGCTGAATGGGACTGAGGTATTGAGCACGAGCACAGCTTTCTTCCTTATTAAAATTTCAGGAGTATTGCATCTGTTCAACTCAAGAGGAACTCCTAGAGTGAAGGCACCTTTAGTGCATACTAGGCCTAAAACTCAGCCATGCTGCAAGCGTATCCAGCCCACATGTAAACCTTTTAGCAAACTCCACTCCATTTCTGGGTTATTATTCAGTAATTAATCTTGGAGCATATTCAGCAAATACTTTGAATTGTTCCGTGACTACAGTAAAACTAATAGGGAAAATATGTAATTATAAAAGTGTGGAGTATCACTGGGTACTTGGAGTTTAAATAATTAAAGATGAGAAGTGAGAACCTGAGACAAATATTTCACATTATTCTTGGGTTGCCTTTTTGGGAAATGATCCCTGCAGACAGCAACAAATGTAATCAGTGTAGAGACGCAATTTGTAACGCAAGTGTCATGGGCCAATTTTATATATTTCCAATGTTTGATGTACATCATAAAATGTCCAGTGAATGTACATGCAAAGTAGGTGTACCTGAAGACACAACAGTATATATACTGTTGCATAGTACAGGTCAAGAGCTTCAGTTAAAATTCACATCAAACACTGGAATGGGGAAAAAATATGATCTCAGTGATTTTGATCGTGGCATGGTTGTTGGTGCCAGATGGGCTGGTTTGAGCTGGGATTTCCACACACAACAGTCTCTAGAGTTTGGTGTGAAAAACCAAAAATATCAGTGAGCGTACATGCCTTGTTGATGCGAGAGGTCAGAGAATAGCCAGATTAGTTTGAGCTGATAGGAAGGCCACAGTAACTCAAATGACCACTCTTTACAACCATGGTGAGCAGAAAAGCATTCCAAAAAAGTACAACATGTCCAATCTTGAGACAGACAGGCTACAAGAGCAGAAGACCACATCAGGTTCCACTACTGTCATGCAAAAACAGGAATCTGAGGCTACAGTGGACACAGGCTCACTGAAACCTGACACCTGAAGATTGTAAAAACATCGCCTGGTTTCAATCTTCAAGTGTTTTCTTTCAACTTTTGCATGCTTGACTGTTTAAGGAAAGGAAACTATAAAAATGTCAGCTAGCTTGGGACTTCTAGGTCACATACAAGATATATCTGGGATTTTTGAATGGAGATGCACCTGCAGGTTGCCACTTGATTTGAAACTTACACAAAAGGCCTGGGTGGTGTCGTTAAGGATGTACGTGTTCAGTGGTGCATGTAGAATCTGAATCACAATAACAAGGCCATAAGTGTTAAGTGTTATCTCTATGGGGCAGAGTTCCCCTGAGACAGAGCTGATTAGCAACAGCGTGTGTGTGTGTGTGGCAGGAAAGGGTGAAAAGCAGAGCTTATTTTACACTGATGTTTTGCCTCATATCCCAAAAGTTGACGAAAAATATAATGCACTATGAATTGAAAGATCTTATAAGATGACCAACATGACTTATGTGACATCCACCAAATAACTGACAGCTAAATCAATGAAATAAGACACATGCTTAGTAATAACCATTCTGTGCTTCGCCTTATTAACCTTCATGCTGATTTGTCATAAGATTAATTTACTTTTTTGAAATTTTGTGTTTTGGTTACAATAAAAGAATCCCTATTCTACTGTTCAATACAATATAAAGGTTGTATTGTATGCGGTTTTAGAGTATGACCTAGAAACACATCAATATGCACCTTAAACCTTTCACAAGCATGGATTGTTCGTTCTATATATGCACAGTGTTGTATTCAAAAGCTACTTTGTTTTCATAGATGTTTTCTGTGTCATTTTAATCCACAGATGCACCACATCCAAAATTGACAATATACTGTAGATTGTCAACAATATGGTCATGGGAGACATTTTTCTGGGCTTTGATGACTAATTTCTAATATATGATCAATTCTTTATTACGTATAATGACAAATTGAGCTTTTGCCTAATAAAAACATTTAACCAATAATGGGCCCTGATCACACTAGGGGCATCTAGGCTAGCCTGGGTGTTAAGCCACCCCTGTGTGCACCTAAATGGTCTTACTTTGGGCTGTGTCCCAATAGCAGCCTGAGCATGGCCAAGTCGCCCTTAGCAGCAGCGTAGTGAACAGGCACAGCACCTGTGTCCATGGCAACGCTGGGATCCCCTTCTCCACTCTTTAGTAACCAGTCTGTGACCTCATGATGGCTGAAGCGTGAAGCCAGGTGCAGGACGGTGGCTCCTGAGTTGTCTTTACTCTGCAAACACAAGAGAAAAATTAAATAAGGAATAAAACCCTTGAGGGTTGTGCAGTTATAGGAAATTAAGGAACGATGTGGTCATGTCATGTGGCCCGACGCATAGTGGAGTTAACACACCAAGTTGATTATTTTCCAGGAACAGCATGACCCAAAGTGTTTTATTACAGAACAATTTGGCAACGATTACAATATGTTATTAATTATAGAAAGGCACATCATACATTTTATTCAATTATAGTTACTTTTGTGGAAGAAAACAAGTTAGCTACTCACAGGTTTTCAGTTAAAAAAAAATAATACGTTTTTAATTTCCAATTAATTTAAATTATTTTTTTTCAATGGAAATGCCATCTCAGGTGTATCTCACGTCATGAGTCAACTTTGGGAAAAGTTTTCAAACATGTCTAATGTGTTTGACATGCTGGAGAACAAAATACACAGAGAACAGAAAACAGGTCATAATAATACACACACTGGAAGCGACCAGACATGATTGTTTTGTTCCCTATACTGTATTTCAGATAGCTAGATTAAGTTAGTCGGCTGGCTCTACTGGTGTCAGATATAAAGTTATACAGCAGAAATTTGACTCACACTGTCAAAACAACAGATAATTATTTCCTCGAAGTTGCAAATACTTGAGCTGCAACCAAAACTGTGTATTAAAAAGTTAGTCAGTGCACCATTGGTGTCTAGAATTTAGGCAAATTAAAAAAAGTATGCATTATGTGGTTTGGGATACAGCCATGAATTCTGTATGAATGTCTACTGAACCCACATTATGAAATGTTCTTAGCTTGCAATACCCTTTTCTACCAGAGAGGGCAAAATTCCAAACTTCTGCATCATGCAGCTTTAAGAGGCAGCTCAAACAAACATAAGCTCTTTTAGCTGTACTTCAGTAGCCACCTCATGTATCAAACACAGTGTTGTTGCTAATCCCATAAGCTTTATGTTACATCGAATGACTAACCCTAGCTTCCGAATTGCAGAGGAGATAACTGATGTTAGTGAATGTGAGAAGGAGAAAGAACATGGAAATGAAAGACTGAGCTCTGGTTACATATCCATTATGGCAGCTACCACCCTAACCTTTTAACACAAAGGTCACTGGATATGATTCCATTTACACGTTTACATCATACGCAAGCCTTATTTTTATACTGGGTGTTTGTGTGTGCGTGTGTGTGTGTGTGTGAGAACCTATGAACACAACACTGCATACCAAGAGCAGCAGCAAAGATTCTTCTGTGTGGAACGTCTAACTAAACCTCTTAAAAGTTGTATTAATGATATATGCTGTCTCCCATGTGGAGTAAGCTTTTTAATTAATTCATTAATACAAACGTACCGCATGCAACTCTTTTCACACACTTCAAGATAACTTGTTAAATTCAAGCTAACTTCATTATAACCGGGTCAGGCAGTAACAAGCAATATATATATATATATATATATATATATATAAATCAGATACTTACTGAATTATTACTGTGAATGTGAAAATTTAAAAGAATGCGTTCATAAGAGTGGCTCTTCCACTGAGGTAGGTCAAGTCATCAAACATTTTCAATTCTAATAAATTTTGAGTAGCCAATGATTTTAAAAAATGTCGGTATTTGATATTAGTTAATGTTCTATCGCTTTGGATGCCTTTCTAGATGTTGCACCATCACAGAGCAGTGTGCTCACTGCCCCGTTTAGCTCCATAGAGTTATTATGGCATTTACTGGTCAAAAGTTGGTACAACAACAAGCGGTAATGGAGGCCCATTGTGGCAGGCATCACGCTGCCCCATACTCAGTCGACAGGACACTTAATGACAGTTAATGATATTACCTTGTCTGTGGAAATGGCGAAGGGAATTGTGTATTGAACACAGGTGATTTTCTTTTATAAAATATATTTGAACATAAGTGAACACTGCTGCACATCTTTTTAGTCCACAGCTTTTAACTCTCTCTCTGATTAGAAAGAATGCGATTAGCAAGTTTAATACAAGTTTAATACATACTCTTATGTAGCTAGCTATGCCACTAGCTATGTTGTTAACGTGTCTTTGAAGCGCAATTGTCAGCAACCAGAAACCATCTGCACCAATTGCTATTGTCTGATGTCAATAAAGCTGTGTTAAAAAAATAACTGCTGAAAAATCAATGAGTTAAATTTCTTTCCAAATTAGACAAATTAAACAGAAAGGTTGAAGCGTTTTGGAAAAGATGTTCAGCTTGATCAATTATAGGAATTGTTTTTTTATTTATTTTTTACATAATGTTAGGCGTTTCGTCTGTGCTGGGGCGCTGGCTTTTAGAGCAGACTACATATTTGCAATCTTTGGCTGAAAATTGGTGTAAATGGTTTGTTCAGTTTCATTCAAGTCTTTCAAACTCTTACCTGCCAATTATGGGGTTACTCTAAATATTCACTAGATGGTAGCCTATAAGAGAATTCAAATGTGATAGCCTTTTGTGTGAGGCTATGTCATTATCAAGGTCATCCTGCCCCACCCAAACCTATGGTCACAAACAACTCCTTAAATGCACATCATATATTCAGAATAATTAAGACAGGGTTTGTGGTCTGAGCTTTAGATATAAAAACCAATACACTCCCTTTTGGTCCGTATAATTCCTTAAAATATTGCATGAGATCAGGTTGCTGAAACAGAAAGCCATGTGGAGTACCATACTGGCGTCATTCAAATGGCCTTTACCATTCAAGGCATGCAAATCAGAGTACATAAAAGTCACATGAAGAAAAAACTTATATCTAACTTGTCGTGCTGCTTTACATACGGAAATTAAAGATACTGTACTGAAAAAAATTGCGATAAAGATACACCTTGTGTGTGATCAAAGCTCCTTACGTTTCTAAGTACCTTCCTGACTATCACTCTGGACAGCCTTTATACATTTACAGCATAGTCTATATTAAGACCTCTTTTCTTTCACAACAGTCATTTTTTTACACCCTTGAAAAAATGTGGTAAAGATGTCGTTTTCATGTCTTTGCACTGTGTTATGTTTCTTTTATACATTTATAATATGTATATTATTTTTTTTTTATGACAGCCATTTCAATATGACAGCCATTTTGTTGGTTTTGGGAATGCACTCATTCAAATGCACTTGGATTGCAGACAGTATCTGAACCTAGTACAGATATTTGTTTAAAGTGATTCAGCTCTAAGATCTGGAAGGGTTCTTACACATTTAACAAGACCTTTGAAATCTACATTGTATTTTATATGATGGAGTGAACTTAATTCAACTTAACACACTGGCTAGTGCTGAAACATTACTATTAATGTCTATCAGACTTAATATTTTATTTAAAAATTTGCTCTTGGATAAATGATAGCCAGCACAAATTTGTTGTTCTAGATAACAAGTCATATTACATAATATCCCAAATTGTTCAAGTCATGGGCCAAAAAATAAGATTTGTGTCTAATCGCACTTTTTATGTGGCTAAGCAAATGATGTCTTATCAGTTAAAGACTTGTTTACATGCCAACTATATAAACTGGAAATACATTATACTGGAAATAATACAAGCTCCAGTAATGGGATTACCTATCAGTGCAGCTATGTGCAAAGATTTGGGCCATTATTCCAGTATACAAACAAATGTAGTATGGGCAAACAAAAACAGATTTCATACAATGTCCTCCTATAATGCATATCATTATTACTGTAGAAAACAAAGGCCTGAGAGATATAACTTAACAGAACTAAACAGAACTGTGTGAATTACTGTCCCCATATTCATTACTAGAGCAGTATTTTCCAACCCAGCCTTCATAACTTCATCTACCCCAACATGCCCCGAGCTCCAAACCAAGCACTCAAGACCACTGAGTATGGTCCGTGTATTAGGAGCTGGGACAGAACAAAGATGTAGACCCTGAGGACTGGATTTAGTAACACTTAGCTAAACCATACATTGTTGCTCAATACTAGTGACATCATAGTGTGTAACAAATACTATTCATAAATGTGCATTAATTATAGCCAATAAAAATGACTAAAACAATGGGCGCAAGGGCTCAATGTAATGATCCAATGATTACATCATGATTAGTGCTGGGCAATATAACAATATAAAATCCATTTCAGTTTAAAGTAATTAATTTTTGTAGACATTGTTCGCATTTTTCATAGGTTTTTAAAAACAATTAAACAATACTTCTTTTGGCAGTTTGTTACCAAACCTAGACCACAAGTGGTAAAGGTGGACAATGCATTATCGCCCATTATTGTTTTCAACACTGGTGCCCCTCAGGGGTGTGTACTTAGTCCACTTCTTTATATTTATATATATATATCTATACAAATGACTGTCAGAGTCCAGTCACCACCACTCATTACTTTAAATATGCAGACGATACTGCCATTCTTGCA
>JANDJT010000190.1:7223593-7254417 GCA_024331685.1 Stegophilus panzeri | reverse complement strand
GGCCAGCTATGGTAGGAGTTTTGTTCCTATGGCTATATGAGCATTAAACACATAGGTAATCAGCCATTGTGATGCCAGATGCATTTGTTGTATGATGATCCTGGTGTTTTTCTTTTTGTTCCCATCTCCCCTCTATGCCTGTGATTGTTTATGATAGTTTATATGTATGATGTTGTTATGTTTTTGTTTTTCTATGCACCCACGGCGGAAACAAATTTTCCTCTTTGAGGACCAATAAATTATCTATCTATCTGTCTGTCTATCTGTCTATCTATCTATCTATCTATCTATCCTATATATTCTGATACATCTCACGTGTAGTAGAAATGTCTACAAGTGTTGTGATTTTTTTAATCATATTGGCCACCTGTAATGCAGATTATATTACTGGTGTCTCTTTTTTATTTGTGACACATAAAGCTGCATGGTTTTCTTAGGGACGATACAAATGTGCGACTTTTTGTGAAAATCAGTCGAATTTACAGAAAAATTGGACTAATTGATAATTAGCTACCTTAAAGGAGACATAATAAACAAAACTACATTTTCCTTGTCAGTCCATAGAACTTGTCACCACAACTATCGGCCACTGATTTGTGAAATGTGAAGTCTCCATCATTGACTACATTTACATGGACAGCAGTAATCTAATTATTGACCTTATTCTGAATAAGACAATATTGTGATTAAGGTGTTTACACGAGTCGCTTTTAGAATACTCCTTTCATGTTCCCGTTTTACATGATATAGAACATAGTTCGATTAACGGCACACGTCATTACATCACCGTGCCACGCCATCCGACGTTTCCTCCAGAATTTCAGGTATCAGCATACAGTTCGTCTTCGTTATGGTACCATATACAGTTTTGGGTGTTTTTATTTTTTATTTTTTACGAAAGCTTCAAGTGCAGTTAATTATTTGTCATGCGGTACGTGCAAATAAATGACTGCTTGAAGCCATGGGCTGCGTCCCAAACCGCGTACTTACCTACTATATAGTAGCCGAGATACATGTATTTCGGTTACTATATAGCAGGTAAGTACGCGGTTTCGGACGCAGCCGTGCTTTCTTGTTTGCCGTAAAACGTTTGAACAAAGCTGTGTGTGTACGTGTCCTACCACAAACTGTGGTATAAACTCCCACATGACGTTAATAGTGTGATTAAGATGTTTACATGTCTGTAATGCACGTCGATAATGTGACTAAAACAGGAATACTCCACATGTCTTAATTCGATTTGTGTTTACTCCGAGCATGACTTTAGTCAGATTAAGGTAATAAAGAATTGCTGTTTACATGGTAGTTTCTTAATCAGAGTATTGTCTTAATCGGGTTAATACTGGATTATTGTTGTCCATGTAAACGTACTGATTGTGGCATATTTTCCTTTTCCAGGAAATGTATGAATCAAGAAGAAACCAGCAAACGGTCCATTCTACATGAGTAACCACACCCAAAGCTTTCATGCTTTACTGTTACGACTCCAATTTCACCTCACGCTGCTTGCGTCATATTCAGTGTAAAAAGATGTGTACTGTCATTACTGTGCACCACATGCTGACTCCCAGGATGCCAAAACACACACACAAAAAACAAGGACTGGTGGTTATTTCCAGTGAGCAAATTCCTCCTAACATGTTTTGATAATGATACGCTCATGTAGGTACGTTAATATATGTATCCAATATTCCAATTTTATAAATAAAAAAGTAGTGTCTGGTTATTTTGCAGATTAGGGTATGAGATAGTTTTGACCTTAATGATATTAAATATATCCATTGTGGGGAAAAAACACAAGATTTAGATATGGAATATGAATTGAAATTGATGTGCTGCAAGTTATTTACTGATCCAGATCGCTCTGTGGATGGAAACACTGATGTGTCATCTCAGCAGTGATAATACATTACTAAATATGAGCAAATATCCATCCTGGTGAATATATATATATATATATATATATACTCTGCTTGAATAAGGAAAATATTTCTATAACAGTTATACACATTGACTACATTTACATGGGCAGCAGTAATCTAATTATTGACCTTATTCTGAGTAAGACAATATTGTGATTAAGGTGTTTACCTGAGTCGCTTTTAGAATATTCCTTTCATGTTCCCGTTTTACATGTTATAGAACATAAAGCGATTAACGGCACATGTCATTACGTCCCCACACCACACCGTCCGACGTTCCCTAGAATTTCACGTATCAACATACAATTCGTCTTCGTTATGGTACCATATACAGTTTTGGGTGTTTTTATTTTTAATTTTACATAAGCTTCAAGTGTAGTAAATTATTTGTCGTGCTGTACGTGCTAACAGACGACTGCTTGAAGCCGTGGGCTGCGTCCCAAACCGCGTAGTTACCTACTATATAGTAGCTGAAACACGTGTATTTAACCTACTATATATCAGGTATGTATGTGGTTTCGGACGAAGTCATGCTCTCTTGTTTCCCATCCAACGGTTGAGCACTGCCGTGTGTGTATGTGTCCTGCTGCAAAATGCGGTGAAACTCCCACACAACGTTAATAGTGTGATTAAGGTGTTTACATATCTGTAATGCACTGCGATAAAACTAAAACAGGAATACTCCACATGTCTTAATTCGATTTGTGTTTACTTCGAGTATGACTTTAGTTGGATTAAGGTAATCAATAATCGCAGTTTACATGGTAGTTTCTTAATCAGAGTATCGTCTTAAACGGGTTAATATCGGAATATTGTTGTCCTGACTGATACTGCATAAACGTACTGACTGATACTGCAGCACATGTGCCACAGGTTTATCAGGAGAAATCGAACAAATCCCTAGTCCTGGGAAGATAAATACACTTATTAGTCACTTTATTTAACATATCTACTTCACTTAATCACCTTAATTCATGAGATCAATATGAATAAATTTGGGCAACTGCACTCCCAACTCAACATGACATGGACATAAGACTGTAGATCATATAGGCTACACAGTTTATGTTAATGGCCACCTAGACCAGGCGTTCTCAAAAACTTTTGCAGCCAGGCACCCCTTCAATTAAAAAAAAAAAACAACAACAACAAAAACAGATTTATTAGCATAATCCAACTATTCAAATATTAGGCTCATTAATTCAAAGTGTACAATATATGCAGGCGATTTATTGGAGTGTGTTATTCCTTATCTTTGCACAGATAAAACACATTATTTTCAAGTTGACATTTATAGGCTGACTTGTTTCTGAGTTGAGTTATTAAAGTTTGGATTAAACTCATTCAGTTCAAGTGAAGCATAGCCAGGGGGTCTTTGATTTTTTTTTTTTTTATGTTAAACTGGTACAAATTACAACCCACTAGTATCACAGTTAGTATGTTTCATCACAGAGGTCTTATAGTTATTAGCCTTTTTGACAAGTCGGACAAGAAGGTTCGAGTTGGGAGTGACTTGCCAGTGACATGGCTATGCTTCGTGGACCCATGGGGGTCCAGTTTGAGAACAACTGGTCTAGACTATCACTGTCAGTTTCTGAGCATAGAGCTGCTGTTGCCTGGATTTTGGTTTTGTTTTGGTATGGAGGTGTTTAAAACACTCAAACTAGCACCACACCCACTATCATATCAGTGTCGCTGTTGCGCTGAGAATGATCCACCAGCCAAATTATCATGGTCTCTTTCCACTGATGAGAGATGCTTTGGGGAGAGGATGCAATGTGCCAGACCATGCACAGCTGGCGCACCTGCTCTGTGCACCCCGAGCTGAGTTTGTGTTTAAAACGGGAAGTTGGGAGGGAAAAACCATCACACTCACCGAAGCTTGACAGCCTCCCTGAGACAGGAGCCATTGCAGGCACGCCAGGTTGCCGGTGGCGGCTGCGTCATGAGCGGGGCTCGCGCCGTTATGAGCCAGGCTGTTCGCCGGTAAGCCCGCTTCTTCCACCAGGAACTGTAGGCACTTCAGCTTGCCAGCGCGCGCCGCATGATGCACGGGCGTCGCTCCGAGCGAGTCCTTTACATCACTATTGAGCACTTTTTCCTCTAATTGCACTTTCAGAGTATCTATTTCGCCTTGTCTGGCAGCGAGAAGTGTCCCCTCCACGGTCATAATGACTCCCTGTGATAAGGTGACTATTAATGCACCATTGAACATGTAAAAAATAAATAAATAAAATAACCTCAGGTGTCGCGCAGTGCAAAACAAATTAATCAGAAAAGTAACTAGCACGCAATTTTCTTATTCACTCCATGCAATAAATCGTTTAAAAGCAAGAGCAGCTCGGTCGGCATGTCACGTCACATGGCCATGTAGCATTACTCAGTTGTTAAGAGATAATGAACAGAAGTCTAACAGCAAAGATGCGCACGAGCTAGCAAAGCCAGTCCATTTTGTCAGAATGCGAGCTGATCGTCTGATGTTTCCTGACGCGCGCTTTCCTAAAAGCTCCAGGACACCCGTTACCCGTTTCCGTTATTCTCCCACAACTTTCTAGACAGCCCGCCTACATTTTTTGTGATGAATAGTTGAACATTTTGATGCGTTTTCTTCTTCGGGTCCCTTTAGACGCTCTACACTGCCTCGACAACTTGTTAAATAATCTATGAAGGGGAGGAGGATTGGCTGCTTTGGTTGTTACCTGCCTCGCTTAAATCGGCTCAGCGTTAAAGGGGCAGCGCGTGCGAACAACGTCATGTTTACACGAGTTCACCCGCCGTGCGCGAGCCTCTATTCACCACGCAATTATAGATAGCGCGCGTTTCAGTTCATTTGACTCATTTAGTGCCATGTAGGATTTTATATTTGTTTTACAGGTGTATTTTGTTTTAATTCTACTTAATCTACTTAGTTTTATGTATTATGAATATTTTGTTCGATATGTTGGTATAGGCTATTTTGGTTGTATTTTCTTTTAATTATTAGCCTATCAATTTGCACTATTATTATTGATGTTATTATTATTGGGGGTTTTCCCGCTGTGTCTAGCCTATTACAAATACCAGGCTGTTAGCGTTAGGCTTTTCATAAAACAGTCTTTACCCTTTATAACCAATAGATGGCAGACGAGCACAGCCTGATTTATGCGCGTGGCTCTATTAAATGCGACGCACCAGCTTTGCGTTCTTATATTAAATTGCATTGTATTTGCATTTTATTTTAATTTGTTAAAGACACTAGAGTGCAAAAGTCATTAAAATACAACCAACTATAACTAACTGCATTGGTAGATAGGCCTTACTGCACATACCTGATCCGTAACATTATCGTAGCCTATTAAACTGTAACATATTACATTGTAAACTGTAACACGTGCAAATTAAATACATGTCTTGACTACATTGCATATCCTTTAAAAATGTTTTCATGATTTTTACATACCCACAAAAACACAGGCATTTAATTTTCTTTCTTTCTTTTTTTTTTTTTTTTAGTTCACATCCAAAAAAAAAATGCAACTCATTCATATTCCAGACCTTAATTGTTCTGCTCGAGCTGCTTTTAGGCGGTCAAGGTCCCATGGGAGGGGGGGTGGGGGGTGGGATTCAAGCTCGTGCCTGGCGCGTGCCACACACTCATATCAACCCCCATCCTCAATCAAGCTGTTTCCTTTATTTCCCCCTCCTCCCTCCTCCCGCCTTCAGCTGCCCCCTCCTCCTCAAGCGCTTAACAGATATTGAGCCGCACGCGCCACTCTCATGGCGATTTATTCCTTAGGGGGTTCGCGGGCAACAGGTCCCCACAGACCACAGGGAATGTTGTCTCAACTATTCACACTGAGCATGGACTTCACCTTATGTTCACGCAGTGATTGCCTGAGTATTTCGGATTTCACATTATCTAGCCATTTTACGCTATTTTGAGCATCAAAAACATAAACAAAAACATAAACAAACATGACAGTAGGCTATTGGCAATACCTTGTCCCAATTTAATAATGAATGCAATTTTGAAAAAATTTAATCATAAAACGTTGTAAAGTAGCTAATATCATAAAACTTGTTTAGTCCCGAATAACCAAAACATATAAACATACATCATATAGCATGCTGTAGACAGCATGTAACTACTACTAAATAAAGTTGTTTACGTAATAGTACTAAATATTATTGAAATATTATTTTAAATAATTCCAAACAGTACTGCTTTAAAATATGTAGCATTTGTGTCAAAATATATATTTATTCCCAACTAGGCCTATAAATAATAGTAGCATATCTGTTTAGTAGGATAGGCCTACTAATACTAAAAAAAACATGGATCTAACATTTAATATAGTTTAGTATGGGTTCTTTGTGTATGCTACCCTGGAGAAGATCCATAGCTTGCTGAGAGTTGTTCAGCCGTGGCGTGGGAAATGCGGGAATTATAAGTCGCACGCGTCAGACGCGTGACAGTTATTCAAATTTCCCTCCAATTATCAGTGTCAGGAGTCAGAAAGCGCCAACGGAAAAGTGCCATCTGGTGCAGAACAAAACAGGACTGATCCTATAGCGTGAGAGTGAGAGCATTAAACTTTACCCACGGAAGCCATGTTGGGGCGCGAGACGGGAAATTGCAACGTCCTGCAATTGCATTTGATAATATTGTATATAATCAGGCTATTATATAAGTAGCCTAGTATATGCCAATTTTTCGATTTGCGTTTTTCACAGAATAATATTGAAAACAGGCTGCGTAATTGATATAAAAATCTAAATATATAAAATAATTTAAAAAAATTACATAAAAATATGTATATTTTTAATGCACATTTTTTATTAAACGTCACATTACTTACAGATGTGTTTTATTTTTGCTGTAAACAACCGTCTAACAGATGTCTTATAACACGATAAACACGTGAATTAGTCATGAAAAATGTTTTGCATGAAGCAGTGCAACCTCTTTTGTACATTAAACATTGCTTTGCGTTTCATAAAGCTCATTTCTGCATTCATTTCTAAATCTGATCATTCATCATATAATCAGTCCTTCACATTTGACACATGAAACCATGCGTGTGCATTTTTATTTGCATTGGAGGATATTTCTCTATATATTATGGCTTACCAGTTTGCTCATTTGTTTATCTTACCCCCCCCCCCCCCCCATTTCCTTTTTTAGCGTTGCACTCCTGAGTTGTATGACATACTTTATCATTTTGTGCATTTGTAATCAATGCATTTTAAACATGTTATCATTTCATTTTCCCTTTTCTCAAAAAGCACTCGCACACAAATGCCAAACATGTTTATTGTTTCATTTGGCTGCAAATATTGATGATTTATGTAAAATGTTAAATAACACAGACACCAGGAGAAAATTATTTTATTCTTTGGCTGTGTGTGTTGGTGTTCAAAAAAGACACAAAACCCAGAAAGCACAGAGGAATTTTTATTTCACTCACTCTCTCTCTCTCTCTCTCTCTCTCTCTCTCTCTCTCTCTCACACACACACACACACACACACACACACACACACACACATCAGCAGATATCATTCTGTGAGTATCAATTTAAAAAACGGACTTAAAATGTAATAAGCATAAAATGTTAACTACTATGCATATGGTTGATGTATTAAAGTTATGTAATGGAAAATCATTCATTTATTCATCTTCAGTAACTGGTTTATCATGGTGAAGGTTTCAGTGAATCCTGGAGCCAATCCAAGTAAATTGGACACAAAGCAGGAGAATTCACCCAGATGGGACACCAGTCCATTGCAGTGAACCTCTCATACACACATTCACACACGCATTTACACTTAGGGGCTATTTTGCATATAACCAGTCAACCTACTTGCATGTTTTTGGAAAGTGGGAGGAAACTGGAGCACCCAAAGGAAACTCACACAAACAACAGGGAGAACATACAAAACTCCATGCAGGCAGTAACCTGAGCTGAGGCTCAAACCCAGGAACTTGGAGTAGTAAGGCAGCAATGCTATCTATTGCCCCACCTTGCCACCCAAATTCTACATTTAATTGCACGTAATTAACATAAATTTCTCTCCAATCAGTTAATGTAGGCTGATGTCAAACCACAACATGTTTAGAAGACTGAATCACAGCTTCAGCAAATTCAGAAGTGTTTAATAAACCCATTCTGTATGAAGACACTCACCTGTTTTGTGCATTTAGGCTAGCTGTAGAACTCAGGATGAAGGTATCTGAAAAGAATGTGAATCTGCATGGGTCAATTAAAGTGAATATTTGAATAGGAGTTTATTGTACCGGTGTAAATGCCCATATCTTACACCAGTGGTTCTCAAAATGGGGTCAGGGGGATCAGTGAAGCAAAGGCAGGGGGTCCAATTTATTTATTTTAAAAAAACAAAACTTTTAAAACATTTTTGCTACAAATGTGAAAATCACAACCCACCTTTATCTAGTCTATAACAGTTATGATTAAGTTCTTATAATTAGTAATCTATTTGATGGATCATTTTAATGGATTTAATCCAAACCTTAACAAGTCAAAACATGTAGGTCTATAAATAATATCAACTTCCTAATGTGCTCTGTGAATGGAAAGCTCAGAAATAAAATGTTGTTTTTTTTGACACCAATAATTAGTTAGAATATTATCATACACATTTAAACAATGAGCCAATTATTTGAATAGTTTGATTGGTGTTCGTAAAATAAATCTGTCCTGATGGTGTCCATAGAATTTGTTTTACAGCTAAAAGTATCTGTAAACAGTTTGAAAACCCCAACCTAAACAAACCTATAATATTATTGCTTTTTTATAGCATGTTGTTAACCTTGAATAGAATAAAACTGAATCATTGTATTACATGGTACTACATTAACACTATAATATGGATATCTTCAAAAAAGGACACATACATTACTAAGATATTTTTTTTCTTGTTCTTGTTCATCATTCTTGTAGAACTTTAGGACTCACCACAGTTTCAAGATGGGTGCACTTGTGGTTGCACTTTCTCACATTGCTGTTAATTTCATAAAACAAATTCATTATCAGGTAGATTAGTAAAACAATTAAACAAAAGAATTAGCTGTTATTTCTGAGATTCAGAGATTATAATGATCCTTTTTATTACCAAATCTAAAAAAGGGTTTCTTAAGGGCTCTTTGGTTAGTTAAAGTTGTTTTTTTCAGATAGGGAAAAGGGTTGGGTTATGTTTCTTTTTAAACAGAACCATTTAAAGATTCCTCTAGAAAACTAAGCCAAAGAACCCTTAACGAATGCATCATGAGTAGATGATGGATGTAAGCTAACAATCTTTTCCTTCATTATGACATAGCTTGCATATCATATTGATCATATTGATTTCGCATATCAGAGGCACGCTTCAAAACTACGTTACTTTTGCATGACTGTAATAGGCTAATAAACTAACATAAACTTAGCAATGCAATTTCCAAAAATGTATTTGCATTACTACAATTTATAATTATAAAATACAGGAATGGAAATATGCAAGGTTATTTATTTTCTACCAAAGAGAATTAAGAAAAACAAACAAACAAACAAAAAAAAACCGAAATGAGTTGGGACTCACCAGGCATGCGCTCCTTTTCTCCGCCATTCTGCATGAGCAGTACTAGAGGTGTGCAGATCTGGCGCGTGCGCTTGTATCTAGCGCGCTTTCTGTCGAGTAGCTCGAGCGCAAATGAGACGAGGGCACGCGCTCTGTGGGCGGGGCAGATCTCCGCCCTTTCCTGAACCACGTGAACCATCGGACTCCTGTCTAAGCCTAGAGACTTGAATGCAATTGAACAATTCGCTCGGCATATTTATATAATACGAATTTATTAACTGATACGTGGCCACGTGTAGGTTACACTAAATAACGACTTGCATGATGCATTAAGCGCATTGATTTTCTCCTCTTGTGCAAAATATATCGCAACACCTATTTACTCGTTTTTATGTCTAGAGGTTGATCTAACCTGTTGTAGTTGGACAGCGTGTTTTTGTTTTTAACATGCAGCCATCTAGACTGCATTTCCACCCGTCATAAGATGGAAATGGAAAACGCAAGAGTTAGCTGCCTACTTGTCTCTATAATTCATTATAATTGCAGAGCCATCTGCTCTTTTGTCTGTGTGGCTCGTGCCGTCCTCGTGCTTTGAATATGACCCAAAAAAAGAACCCTCGGGCTCTCGGGGAGCAGCAGTTTTCAAAAAGCGCGCTTTCTTTTCTAGCATGCGCACATCAGAATGGATAGAACAGCTAGGTTATGAAAAATTACTAAATGTGTGCGACCAATATATAAATAACCAGGTAAAGATACCAAGTAACTTTCGACATATCCCTCAGGCGTCGACACAAGACGCGGGCGCATCGTTTCTCAAAAGAGTGAAGCCTGATGTGGGAGTGAATCCAGCAATTCTATTGGTGGAAAAAATGACGATGCTGCTCAACGTCACAAAATGCTCAGGGGGAAAACAAATGTTTGTGCGTAAAGTTACACATCAGCAGATGTTCAATATATTTGGCTTGATGTTTGGCTTGGGTTTTTTGTGTAATTAAACGAAAATTGTGTGTCTTGATGCCATTATGAACACATAAGGACGCTTGTATGACAGACAAATGTCTGGCTGTTGGACGCTCTTGAAAGCTTGATCACTTGTGGGCTTGGGTTGAGTTCTCTAACAAATAAACTAAATGGAAGCTTAGAGTAACAATACAGATGAAGTAATCAGGCATGTTTTATCAAATATATGTATATTAAAACAACCTACTGTAACTTCACTGAAGGTTAAAGTAATAAAAGAAAACTAACATGAAGGTGCAGCCTACAGCAAAAAGCTCCACATGAACATCTCCCTCACAAGCTTGGTGCTTCAACAGATGCGTTACATGGAAGCCACACTACTATCCACATTGCACATATCAATTCTAAACACAGCACTTCTTTGCACAATGACAGATGTTCACAATGTAGCGTTAGTTTAGGCTTGGGAAGCTCAAGCACAGATTTGGATTGCTTAATTATTGGACACTAGAAATTTGATCGACAGCATCCCAAACCATGTCTCATTGTCAAATGAGGACACATTTTTAATCTGTGCACAACACACATGTTTTGAATTAAGTCATCAGAAAAAGCAAATGCTATTATATTTGGAGAAGGTAATAGTAAAATTGGAGACACTTATTTAAGACAGCTATAATGTAATGGCATAAATTTAGAAGAAGATAGATTAAGTTCTTTTGTTATTCTTAGTATGTAAGTACAGTTCCTATAAGAAATGAACAAAAGAGAGTACTAAAATGTTTTTAAAAAATCATATGTCAAATCTCTCTTAAATCCCATTCTTTAAAAAAAGTCAGTTCTTTAACATTAATGGTTGAATGATGCTTTCTAGAGTCCCTCACATGAAGAAGAAGAAGCCTTTATTTGTCATATATACATTACAGCACAGTGAAATTCTTTTCTTCACATATCCCAGCTTGTTAGGAAGTTGCTGTCAGAGCGCAGGGTCAGCCATGATACTGTGCCCCTTGAGCAGAGAGGGTTAAGGACCTTGCTCAAGGGCCCAACAGTGGTAGGTTGGTAGTGTTGGCTGGACCTTGAACCCACAACCTTCTGATCAGTAACCCAGAGCCTTAACCTTTGATCCACGAGAAAAGTGCATGAGAAACATGAGAAAGTACTTTATATACACTGACCAAACACTTTACTGGGACATGACAGGAAGGCTATGGTAACTCAAATAACCATTTTACAACCGTGCTAAACATAAATGCATCTCAGAACACATTAAATGCAAAATTATCTTCAACTGTCCAGTTTTGGTGAGTCTGGGCCCACTGATGTTTGTTATAAAGTACATTAATGTCAAAATAGAACATAGTAACAATGCTTTTCTTCTTGTAAATTTGTCTAGTTACATAAACTCCAAATGTTGAGCTTCAACAATCAAATGAGTTTAGCCAGATTTTGTTTACTTAATAAATAATTGTATGATACCAGGCATTGTATCACAGTTTATTTCGAACAGGTTTATTTCGATCATAGCCCTATCTGACCTTCCAAAACAGGACACATTTGTAAAATGAGCTGTGCATGTGTGCATAATTCATCCATATATACCTAGTGCTTTCAAAATAGTAGTAATATGTGTTTATTAGTGGGTATGAATGAATTAGCTCAACATTTGAAACTCACTTTAGAAGAATTGGCAGAACATCCATCAACCAACTCCAGTGAATTCAAAAGAGTGTAGCTAAGGTTTTTACAAGAACTACAAAGTTTGCATCCCATCTTCCTTGTTAGGTTGTAAACTTTTAATATAGCTCTTAAAATACACTATATGGCCAAAATATATATAGACACCTGACCATCAAACCCACAGGTGGGCCTTCCCCAAACTTTTGCCACAATGTTGGCAGCACACTGTCTAGAATGTCTTCTTATGCTGTGGCTTTATAATTTCCCTTCACTGGAACTAAGGTTCTCAAAAAGGTTCTCATGTTCCAACATGACAATGTCCCTATGAGGTCCATAAAGACATGGATTGGCAAGGTTGGAGTGGAAGAACTCAAGTGACCCGCACAGAGCCCTGAAGTCAACCCCACTGAACACCTTTGAGATGAGCTGGAAGAACTACTGCATGCCAGGCCTTCTTGACCAACATCAGTGCCAGACTTAACTAATGCTCTTGTTGCTGAATGGGCACAAAACCCCACAGCCATACTCCAGAATCTAGTGGAATCTACCCTTCCCAGAAGAATGGAGACAGTTATAGCAGCAAAGGGAGGACTAAATTAATCCCCATGGTTTTGGATTTGGATGTTCAGCAAGCACATGTGGTTGTGATAATCAGGTGTCCACATACTTTCTTAAACTTTTTGGAACCAGGGGCCCCTTAAGCTGTAATATAAGGTCTAATAGGTCTAAGTGAGTGTATTAATCAAATAAGCTAATGCCATCACTGTTTACTTTATTTTGAACAGTTGCACACATTCACATGCAATTATCCAATCAGCCAAACATGTGGCAGCAGCGCAATGCATACAATCATGCAGATACAGCTCAAGAGCTTCATGAAATCAAAAACACATCAAATATCAGAATGGGGGGAAAATGTGATCTCAGTGACTTTGACCATAGCATGGCTATTGGTGCCAGATGGACTGGTTTGAGTATTTCAGAAACTACTGATCTCATGAGAGTTCCTCTAATGGAGTTCCACTCCTGTTGGCCAATAATAGAAATCAGAGGCTACAGTGGGCACAGGGTCACCAAAACTGGACAGCTGATGTTTGAAAAATAGATCAGGTTTTCATGGACCCCTGGGGCTCCCTGGGCCCAACTTTCAGAACCATTGTTCTAGACTATGTAGCCTTGGACATAGAGAGTTTTGGTGAAATTAGATCAGTACTCCACCCTATTTACTTGCATTCATTTGAGTTTGTTGATGATAGAATATAGAGCTATAATGCCAGACAAATTATCTCTATAGCCATGAAAACTTATAATCATTTAATGTTAATAATATTTGTTTTATAATATTCCAAAAAATTGACCAGAGGTATTGATTAGGTATTGTTATTGTTGGTGCCCTACAGCTCCATGGTCTATGGTTGGATCCTGTGCTCTGGTTAATGTTGGTACAGAGTTTTGTATGCTCCTTGCTTATCCATGTAAGTTTCTTTCTGATACTCTGGTTTCTTCCCACCTACAACATGTCAGTAGGTGGATTGGCTATTCTAAATTGCCCCTTTAGGTAGACATGAGTGTGTAAGAGTGCGTGATGCCCTGCAATGGACTAGTTTCATGTCTGTTGGCCCATGCAGGAAGAATTCCTGCTTTGAACTTGGTCTCTGGGCCTAATATGAAATATTCTGCTTAAAATTTGTATAGTATGTAAGTACAAAATAACTGTAAGTAGTGATATAAAAGCTTGACATTTATTGTGCCAACGACTAAGCTTAAAAAATAAAGAAAATATTTATAGAGTCAGCAATGTCTAATACAATATCATTTTACTATTTAGTGTTAATATTGGTGATTATTGATTGACTTAGGTTACACATCATGCTATTAATTATGTGTAGTATACAAAATTAAAGTTTATTAAAGTTTTTTTATTGGTTTATTTTGAACTGCCATTTAAAAAGTCAGCACTGCTGGTGTCTCGATGTTTCCCCATCATTAGTTTTGAGCCAGTGTGAAGAATTTAGGCTGCTTGTTGTAGCAACCTGTTCCTGCTAGAAATATTATAATATGTTTTAGTTCATTAACTGTTGCACACAATATGGCAACCAATAATGTTAATCTTTGTAATGATATCAGTGTAACAAAAAAGGCTCTTCAGCATTTGCAGTAGACTTGTAGTTCATATTCTAATTTAGGCATAATTTAAGACCAGGCAAAGACACTGGGTTCTGTTATATGGTGAAAAACATACAGTTATTAGGAAGTTTGTAGCTAGAACTATGATTGCTGATTAGCTTAGGGCACAGTTAAAATGAATTATTTATAGACCAATCAACCAAGTGTAAAGCTGCATTTTTGTCATTTGTTGTTCACCGATTGACCAATTCAACAAAATATCACTAAAAATAGTATATTATATGGTAATGGTGTGAAACTGCATGAGTTCCTTATGTGCCCCTGGAATTGGTACACTATCAGGGAAGGTTCAGTTCTGTCCTCTAACACAAATTGAAGCGTGTACAGATGGGATACCCACGCCATAAATATGCACAAAGACAGCGTCAAACCGAAATCATCCTTTGGGTGTTTTCCCCTCAGGAGTCAGATAACAAGAAGCTCGAGAGTTAAGCAGGAGACGCGCGTGAGACATCAATCAGCAATAAAACTTTGCATTATTACTTCTAAGAATAATTTGATACGTTTGATGTTGCTTTAAAATCACCAGTGTCAATGTCACAAACTTGCTGTATATGTGCACTGAATAGGTTACAAGTGGAACAGAGTTGTTGGGGGTTGGTTGGCAGCACGAGGGCGCGCATTGGTTGCGGTAACAGATGTCCATCTGGCGCGCATCAATGGCTCGTGCCGAGCGCGTGAGAACAGTATCTATGAACGTTTCTAACGATTAACGGTTTCGCTCTTGCTTGTGATTCAGAAAAAAGACACGTGCTTAGTTTCACGAAATTATTATTTGATTTCTATGCACTCATAATGAACATAGGCATTCTTCATACATTATTAGATGATATTTGGAATAATGCTTGCCTGTGCGTTCTTGTTGGAAAGCAAAAAAAACAATATATACTGCAATATAGTTATTCTGACAGAGCATTCAGTATGCAAACATATTAGACTTTGTTGTCTGCAGACCACTCTCCCCTCCCCCAACCCCGATGAAGTCACCTAGTTTGTAAGTAGTTGAACGTCACTACACAAACAATTTCAGCCAATCAGAACTGTTGTAAAGTTTATACAAACGCCAAATATCTATATAGTATATGGCGTGGCTTGGGTAGCTGAATGTTTGGAGATCGAGACACATGACCCCTGTCCCAGAGCCATCTGCAGTCATGTCACAGTTAAACCTAGAACAAAGGAAATTAATAGAAACACCACAAAAGCAAATGTGCTTAAAAGCAGCACAACGTTACTGATTTAAATAAAAAAACAAGAACACGTTTATTAATACACAGCTTTAAAGTAAAGACTTGTCTAGTCCAGGATACTGGCTTATGTCGAGCTAAATAGGCCTAAGGTTCTTTTTTTAAAATAATGCCAAACTTATTGTGCTTTTTTTCAAAACTGTTTCTTTTATCCTAAAAATTAAAAAAGATTACATATTTAATTAAAAGAGTATGAGAAATGAATATTGAGCAACTTAAACAAATGAAAAGCCTACATGCCCATTAAAGAAAAAAAAAAAAACAACACATTTCACATAGGTTTGTCCACATGTGATTGCATGTGAATTTCATCATGTTATGCCCTGAACTTGCACAAGTAAACACGCTTCATCATGTGAACTTCATGTCAACAGTGACATGAGGAAAAAGAATGATTCATGTTACAGTATTAACAAAATTACAATCTGAACACAGATCCAAAAGTGCTTCTGAGAAATGAAATCACATGCCCTATTTGTGAAAATAAATGACAAAATGTAAAATAAATAAATAAATAAATAAATAAAACCAAGTGGCAGTGAAAAATTAACATAAAAAACACATGCACTATATGTGAATAAGTCATAAACATATAACATAAAGTGAAGTGTCTAAAAACCACGTATAAATTTCACATCATATGATTTCATGTGACTTTTTAAGGGGTCAGTCTTTCAAACTGGTGTTTTATTCTGATTTATTTCAAATCAACGAGTGATCACACTAAGGTTTAAAATGCTAACAATACTCATAGAAGTATGCACCAAAAAAAAAAAAGATAAGGTCATGCACTCACACGGTTGGAACAGTCCGGCGCGTGCCACCAGTTCAGATTAAAACTCAATCCTCCAGTCAGCAGATGGCTGGGGAATAGGGCGCGGGGTGTCCAGCTTCACCCTCCTCCTCAACATCGTGCCTCAATAGATTTGGGACACTCCCCCCGACGCCCGAGGCCGCTATATAAGACAGGACTCCTGTCTCAGCGACCACAAACCACCTTCGACTTTCTACGAGCCCACATCTACAAACCAAAGGCTTACAGAAACATGACTCCCAACATCCTTACTGACTCCACGTACTCGTTCAGCTCCAGAATGACTGTGGCTCAAAGGAAAGAGGCAAACGAACTGAGAAAGGTGAAGACTATTTGTCTTTTTTTATTTCAACATTACCACAAAAGTCTCTCTGTGTTTTGTTTAAAAAAAAATGTCATGTCTTTAATGCTGTTTTCCCCCCGTCTTTTCTTGCAGACTCTGAAACCTCTAATGGAGAAAAGAAGGCGCGCGCGCATCAATGAGAGCCTCAACAAGTTAAAGGAGCTGATAGTCCCTCTGGTTGGCAAAGATGTAAGTAGCCCTATCTAAAGTTGGAAATTCATGACATATAGCAATATTAAGGTTCATTTACTTATGAGAATGGTACCCTAATGTTCTGAATTTTCCCTACATTTTTAGACTTCCCGCTACTCAAAGCTGGAGAAAGCCGATATCTTGGAAATGACCGTTAGGTTTCTTAGAGAACTCCCGTCTTCACCAGTTAAAGGTAATTTCGCGCGTGCGTTGGTTTACAATACTTTACAAGATTAAAAAAGGCCTACTTTTATCATTTGACAAATATAGCATATCTAATGTTATTTTCCCCTTTTCTCTCCAGCCCAAGCAGACAGTTACAGAGAGGGCTATGAAGCGTGCCTGCAGCGGGTCTCCGCGCTCCTCCCGCGCACGAGCCTCGACAGTGAATCCTGCGCGCGTGTGCACGACTTCATCCAGCAGTCGAAATTCTCCAGCTCGCCAGCTTGCCGCACGTGCAGCTCACGCACCTCCAGCGCGATCCAGCACGAGCGTTTCCTGAGCCCGAAATCCAACAACGTCCTTCCAAGTGAAAACCTCGCGAGCGCCATCCCTGGACCAGCTTCCGGTAGAGCTCAGGCTGCGCCACAAGCCGCCGCTCAGACCATGTGGAGACCGTGGTAGACCACTGAACATGTCTCGAACTCTAGATAACGATTCACTATTAACTTTGTATATATATTAAAATGTATTAAACTGTATTTATTGTGACATGCATAAGCTATAAGCTTTCAAAACTGGCTGTACAATGAGCTACGATAAAATAAAAGCGCCTGTAAGCACAGATCATGGATATAGAAATAGGTAATGTTAGTGACTTAATGCAATCCTCTCTGGGGTGTCAAGACATACGGGTTGTAAACAACACAATTGTAAACCCCACGGGTTAGAATGTATTTCATGAGGTTTGCACAATTGACTTTTGTATATTTGGTCTGTGCAAAGAAATTGTAAACACTGTGTGTTAATAAGTAGGCAGACATGATTGAAATGAATGAATATATGCGGCATTTCAAAGTTATTGTGAATCAGACAACAAAAAATAAATACACTGAACATTTGAAATTATGCGTGAGTTGTTTTGCTTCCTTTATCCAAATCAAATAGGCTAGTAGGTGGCTGCTGACGTGAAGTTCTGACAATCAGTATTTTATTGGGATTGATAAAAAATAACAAATAAAAGAAGAAACAGCAAAAGGGCGATATCAGTATGAAAATCCAAATGGTCAATATGGTATGCTTCCATCTAAGGTGAATATAATATGCTTTTGTCTCATTACAAAGCACAGGATATTTCTATTTATGCATTCTATTTATGTCAAAGCTTATATGGCTGTGGGAATATAGCGTTTAGAGCATGTGAACCATGACATCACCTATATAGGCCTAGCTCAGAGTCATCTAAATGTTGTTGTTTAAAAAATGTTGTTTATTATTGTTTATACCACAGTGCTGTTGAATTCTTGAATGTGATTTGTCGGAAAGTGTTGATTAATTTTCCATAACAACAGCTCTGACAATAGTGCCAACTGCACGTTTATATTAATGTGTTCATTATATGTTTTCGTTTCTATAACAGCCTATAGTCTCATTAATAGGCACCTGTATATCAGATGTGCTGCATAATCTAAGGTTAATAATAAATGAGTGAAATGGGAAAGTCTTCAGGACATTGGGCTTTGCACGTTCTGATTTCTCAGTAACATAACAAGCTGAGTCTTTTTGTATAATTTACGTCAAGTGAGAGAAAAAGAGAAGCTCGTGAGGGAATGACTGTTTGTAGCTGTCATAATGGGATAATTGGAAGTAACTTGTGGACTTTTTACATTATATATAACTAAGCTATAAACAGTTAAAAGTAGTAGGTGCTGTTTATGAATAAATTTTAAAAGAAATTGTAATTGTTGGCAAATTGTGACAATGTTGTGGATTATTTTCCTACAACAGCATGCACTGTGATGTTTCATTTCTACAAACATGGCCTATTTTCACACCATAAAAAAAATAACAAATTTATGGAAACACCACATGTTATGTGTTTTCCCCCCTGTATGCTACAGATGTTTGGGTTTGAGATCAACAGAGAATTTGAGAAGCGAGTTTAGAATTTCAGCTTTTATTTCCTGGTAGATGTGTTAAATGTCACAACAGAGCACATTTTGTATCAGACCACCCAATTTTTATGTGAGCAAAAAATATTGGAACATGTGACTGACAGGTGTTTCTTGTTAACCAGGTGTGTGCTGCTAGATTGGTTGTTTAAACGATAAATTGGTCTTGGTTCCAGCCTTCAGCTTCACCTGTGAACACTGCATTTGCTGTTAAAAAGGATAAACCAACATGAAGATCAGAGAGCTGTCTACAGGAGAAAAGGAAGCCATTTTGAAGCTGAGAAAAGAGGAGAAATTAATCAGAGGCACTGCACAAATACTGGCCATAGGCAACACAACAATTTGAAATGTACTGAAAAAGAAAGAGACCACAGGTGTACTGAGCACCAGACACCGAATGGGCCAAGGAAAACAACAACAGTTGATGACAGAAACATTGTGTGACAGCTGAGAAGAAAACCCATTAACAACAGTCAGGAACAGTCAGTCAAAAACCCAAAAACAACAGCATGGATGAAGGTATCACAATCCACCATTCAAAGATAACTTTGAGAGCAGAAATATAGAGGCCAGACCACAAGATGCAAACCACTCATCATCAGTAAGAATCGGAAAGCCAGATTGGAATTCGCAAAGAAATACAGAGATGAGCCACAAAAGTTCTGGAACTAAGATTAACCTCGACTAAAGTGATGGAAAGGCCAAAGTCTGGAGAAAGAAAGGATCTGCTCATGATCCAAAACATAGAAGCTCATCCGTGAAACATGGTGGAGGTAGTGTCATGGCTTGGGCTTGCATGGCTGCTTCTGGAACAGCTTCCTAATCGTTATTGATGATGTATTTCATGATGGTAGAAGCAGAATGAATTCAGAAGTTTACAGGAACATTTTGTCTGCCAATGTACAGAGAAATGCATCCAAATTAATCTGGAGTACTTTATAATACAGCAAGACAATTATCTAAAACACGCTGCCAACTCAACAAAGGACTTTATCAGGGGGAAAAAGTGGAAGGTTTTAGACTGACCAAGTCAATCACCAGACTTTAACCCAATTGAGCAGCATTTCACCTCCTGAAGAAAAGCCTTAAGGGAGAAACCTCCCGAAACAAACAACAACTGAAAGAAGCTGCGGTAAAAGTCTGGAAAAGCAACACCAAAGAAGAAACTAACAATTTGGTGATGTCAGTGAGTTGCAGGCTTGATGCAATTATTGCAAGCATTGGATATGCAACCAAATATTAAGTGTTATTTACTTAAATTTACTGTAAGACTTATCTGTTCCTACTTTTGGCCACTTAAAACTTGGGTGGTCTTATACAAAAGATTCTGTATTTTATGTTGTTTAACACATATAGACATAAATACCAGGAAATAAAAGCTGAAATCCTAAACTCTAATCTCATATTCGTTTTTTGATTTCAAAGCCATATGTCTTTGGTGTATGGGACAAATAATTAAATTGGCTTTGCAGTTCCAATAGTTTCAGAGGGGACTATAATCTAGCAACTAGTTTGTCATAGTTTGTCAACAAAACCAAGATTTGTTGGTAGGCAGGAAACGTTCTTTTGAAAACAGCAGCATATACCTAATACATCAAAAATATAGTGTCTTCGTTGCAGATGTAAGTGCAGCAACCAGGATTTCCCATAATGTAAATGAGGGCAGCAATAAGCAGATGCCATTGTGGGGGAAGCCATGAGGCATCAGTGATGAGTGAAAAAGTAACCATCCCAAAACCTTCACTAAGTCATACTGAATGTTTCATTAATGTTAATGGTGCAATTCTATACACAGTTGATATGCTATGGTCCTGGCAAAAAAGCATGTTGGCTATCCAGCAGCTCTTACATTTATTCATCAGGCTTATTATCTGATAAGATTAGGGATTAGGGATAATACAACACTGAATGTTGACTAAATGAAATATAAGAACACCTCCAGAGAAGCATGGTTTTGGTAGCACCATATTGTGGAATGCTTTTCATCAACAGGGATTGGGAAACTGGTCAGGGTTCCGGGGAAGATGGATGGAGCCAAATACAGGGCAAATTCTAGAAGAAAAACAAAGCCAAAGTACATCTAAACATGAGGGTTGGAATAGGTGCCATGACTAGATGCTCTCAATTTTTATGTGTATAATTTAGCAACTCATATATCACTCCTTACCAAATATGGATTCAGGAGACTCCAATGGATCTTCCGTAGATGGACTGACCGACAAGATATATCAATTATGGACCTGGTTAAATTAAAAACATAGTTGTTGATTGCCTCATCTCTGCCAGCCTAGTGGAATATCAACAAAACTATTACACACCAAGTGCGTGCACACACACACACACACACACACACACACACTCACAAACACACACTTATCTGGCATAATTGGAAGATGGAAAGAAAAGGGAATTGTACATCTGCTTCATCTCTTCAGAAATAATACTTTCCTGTCGAGAAATAATCCAGATAAAAATCAGTAGTGTCTAGTACAAGTTTGAACTCCACATAGTTTTACAACCTTCAACTGAAATTGACTTAATTGGTATTATATGTCATGAATCTACACAAAATAGCCCATAATAATGAAGTACAAAGGTTGTGATTACATTTACCATTGTTGCTATGAAATTTCTAAATTAAGTCTGGTGCAACCAGTTGCCATCAGAAGTGACATAATTAGTTGAATGGAGTCCATCTATGTAGTGTAACATGACCTCAATATACCTGTTCTGGGAAGACCAAAATAAGTCCAGGACAAAATTATGGAAAGGTATTTAAAGTATCAAGTATGGAAAGGACTTGGTTATACAAATATACTGAACTTTGAATTTGAGATCCATTCAATCCATTACTAAAAACTGGAAAAAATGTTATGTTTTAGCCTTGGAAGTAATTACTATATTTGGAAGCCCAACACTGCTCATCAGTCTGTGAGCATCATACACACAGTGAAGCATGTTGGTGGTAGCATAGTGTTGTGTATCACGCTTAGTCTTTTGGTTGCTTCTCTGACTAGTCTCCTCTTGTCATGGTTGTGCCATATGTTTTAATGCTGCTCTGTTCAATGTTTAGTGTTTGGGATAAAGAAATTCTGATCGATACTTTTCCATACCTTCATCCTGGACTTGACAGCTCCTTGGTCTTCATGATTCTGTTTGTTTAGATATGTTATCTAACAAACTCTCTGACCTTTTAGAAACAGATATTGAGATCAATTGACACTTTCATTCCACACAGGTAAACTCCATACAATTGATTGTGATTTTTGATTATCACTGAAAATAATTTAGGGATTTCACAGCAACAGGAGTGCATACTTATGCAATCAGAACTTTTGCATTTTTATTTGTAAATACCTTTGCAAACTGTATTGATTCCCCTGCTCCTCACTTCAATATTATAGTCAATGTTGTGTAGATGCATGACATACACTATATGGCCAAATGTTTATGGACACCATCACACCTATATGTGGGCCTTCCCCAAACTGTTGCCACAAAGTTGGAAGCACAGAATTGTCTAGAATTTCTTTGTATGATGAATCATTACAATTTCTGATCACTGGAACTAGGGGCTCAAACCTGTTCCAGCATGACAATGCCCCTGTGCACTTAAGTGAGGCCCATGAAGACATGGCTGAACTGGAAGAGCCCTGACCTCAACCCCACTGAACACCTTTGGGATGAACTGAAAAGCCGATGTGTCCCAGGCCTTCTTGCTTGACATCACTGCCTAACCTCACTAATACTCTTGCGGCTGGATGAGCACAAATCCCCACAGCCTTGCTTCAAAATCTAATGGAAAGCATTCCCAGAAGAATGGGAGTTATTATAACAGCAAAGGGAAAATAAATCTGGAAGAGATGTTCAACAAGTGCATATGTCAGGATCAGTTGTCCACAAACCTTTGGCCATACAATCCTAATTAAGTCCATTTCAGTTCCAAGTTGTAGCACTACAAAAACTGGAAGAGTTCAAGGCAAATACTTATAAAGCCACTAAAGTTACCTGCTATCTTCAAATGTGGAACCTGTCCTCTACTGATTCTACTCCTTTCCTGCTCCAGTCCATAAACAAAAAACAAAGCCTATGCTCTCCAAGCCTGTCTCTTTTGCCATCACCAGGTGTCTGGAAGCCCCCCCTAAAGACTTGTGGTGGGGGTTAGCAGCTGGTTATCCTAGTCAGGCTCCTGCTTTATTCTGTCACCAGACAAGAGAATCATCTTTCACAATTCTTTATTCACTCTAGGTATTTTTCAGCATACTAGAAACTAAAAACCTATGACCCAGTTATATTTTAGTCTCCATACTGGCTGAGACTTATACTGTATTCACATGTACAAAATGTATCAGATAATGTTGCTGAAAAGATATCAAGAAAACCCACCATTTTTCTAATAGTGAAAGACAAATTTAGTTAATTTGAAACACGCTGACAAACTAATTCTTTACACTTCATCTTATCCAGACACTCATGTACCGTATATTACCAGAGTGTTTATCTTTAGATAAAAAAAGGGTGATTATAGTTTGAACAATATCAAATTTGAGGAGTAAGTACAACAAAATATCTTAATCTAGGCTAAATAGTTGAGCTGATACTCAACTGTTATATTATATAATAATGTTTTCTTTTTATTATTATTATTATTATTATTATTATTATTATTATTATGGTGAACCTTAATGTGAAAACCCTACTCTTTGATCTAAATCTTTTCCCCAAAACCTAGTACAGAAAAATCCTGCAAATTCTACAATTCTGCTTGTCATTTCCGAATGCAAAAAACAAACATGAAAAAATTAATAACAGGAAATATATAAATATTAAAGGACATTTAAAATGTCCATATTGTTTGAACATGCACAGAGCTTGCTGAATAAACATTTTTAAATGTATACATTTCTAAGTTTATAGTATAACATTTGCTGCATACAGTTTTAGCTCAGTGCACTTGTAGAGTAGCAGACAACACCCCTCCCCCATGTCATCGGATTCACCATGCTCCAAAATCCTTACCCCCTAACACTTCCTCTTCTTATTGTTTAAGGGTATCTGAAAATATATTGTTTTTCAGTCAAATGAACAAAAAAAAAAAAAAAAAAAAAAAAAAAAAATCTATCACACATATTCTTGTCTTTGTATTCATTAGGGAATAATATATTATTCTACCAGTTTTATGTACATCAACTAATTATAAGCAATTATCATTTAAAAGGCAATAACAAACAGATAGTTGCAAGATGAAGAATAAAATCAAAAAGGTTGAAGCAATGCATAGTGATTTTCCAAAAATAAAAACTTTCAATGTTCTCATCTCTTGCTTGGTCAACTGGAGCAGTTCTGCTTTTTATGATATCGTCTTCTGGAAGAGTGGAAGATAATAGAGAGACAAAATGGGTGTGAGTTTTTGTGAGGCAACAAAATAAAAAAACTGAAAGAGGGTGAAAAGGGTGACAAAACAGTTGAGACATACGTAAATATACATCCAGAGAAGCAGTAATCACAATTATTCAGTTATATAAAGGTGTTAGACCAAGAAGGAGTGGTGTAAATAATAGTAATCAATTTAAAAAAAGGCATGGAGTGAAATGAAATTGTATTTAGTATTTTTTGGAATCTATTATAATGAATACAATCCTAGTATATCCTAATTGTTTTTCTGATTGCACTGCACATGATGTTTACATGGAGCTGCTTGTCTAACAAACATACTCTCTCAGCACACTAAGATATTAACTGCTACATGTTCACAGCTACAACAGCCAGTGATTATCTGCATGCCATTACCATACATATTCCACACACTGCAGCTGGTCTTTAATCTCTGCATATCCTTCAGCTTGTGATCCTATAGGACACAACTTTGGTTTAGTTTAGTTTATTTGTTATAGATTATACAACAAAGCAAACATGTTACTTTTGAATTATGAATTTATTTTATTTAATATCTTTCCTTATTTGTCATTTATGAAGATTGTTTTAAATGCAATTACAACTAGAGATTGCTGAGCTACGGTATAAGCTACATATAGTCCACTTCAAAATGGAATAGTGTGGTGCTCTTTTCCTCTTTTTGTCCTCTTTTTCTTCTCAACATACTTCATTACTTCCTTAGCCTTTCATAATAAGAAAACAAGATGTATATTGTGTACAGTATATATTGTGTATATATAGTGTATACTGAGAAAACCATATGCACTGTACTTGCAACAGTGTTTACTGAATTTCAAACGGTTTTCTGGAAATATATAGCTAGCATTTAGTGTACAGAAGCCATTATTTCATACTATAAGATCTTCACACTTATTTGTGGTATATCAACAGTCCAGGTTTCATACTCTTTATAGAAAAACAGTTTAAAATTCAATGGCAGAATAATAATTGTGATTTTAAGGGATGCTAAATTATATATTTTTAAGAAAAGCATTTCATTAATAAGCATATTATTTCAGTTAAATGATGCATGAATTAATATATTATAGTAGGCCTACTAAAGTTGTTTATAGTACTAAATAGAACGCAAAAAAATGCCAAAATTAAATTGACTTCAGTTTCGGACAAAGGAAACACGACATTTTCTGAGAACGTGTTCAATCTGCTCTGAGTCGTTACGCGTGAGCTAAAACATTGTGCGTCGCTTTCTTCCTACGCATTAACGTGTGGCTGTTGTAGAAGAGTATTGTTCTCACACAATGATTATTTTTTTTTAAAAAAGAGGGGGTTTAAACGACATGTCTGCTTGCTGTTCACTCATCGCACGTCTTCTCCTACTAGGAAACATCCAACCTTATCTTTCCCAAACCCTGGACGAAAAAGCTCGCTCTCCGGTTGCGCATTCACAGATGGGGCACCCACGCTCAACGCGTTTCTGAGGACAAAAGAAACCCCCAACCGAACGCAATTCATGCACAAAAAAAGTTCTCGAGTTCACAATTCTGTGCCCGCGCCGAGTGGCCCGTGCGGCCGGTAATTAAGGTGCCCGCGGGGAATTGGGGCGCGTGCGGAGCGCGCATCGGTCACAAGCTATTGAGCGGGGAGCCTCTGTCGCTCCCTTGTGTTCGCTTGTGCAATCCTGATGACATTTTTTTTTATATTTAAAACAGTAACAGTAAATATTCTCTTCTTTTGTTTAATGCAAATGAGTCAGATCTCTATCCGCCAGCATTTTAAACAGAATTGCGCACAGATGCGCGCATATAGAAATGCGCACACTGCATCTGAAAAAAAAACAAAACAAGGAATTGCATCTTACACTAAACCTGAAATTACATTTAGTGATGTTTCACAAAATTACACATACGCTGTTGATCATTTTTACAGCAATTATGTAAAGGATGTTTTGCATATACTATAGCCTACTAAAACCTTTTCTCCCTAACCAAGGTGGGGTTTTTTCCAGACATGAAAATGATAAACACGCGTCGCTTTGTTACAACCCGTCGTTCATCATAAATCGCCGTAAAGTTCCCAAGCTAACAGCCAGCCAATGAGGAGCGCGCGCAAAACGCCAAGAAACGCTTCTTCCTTTGTCTGATGATCTGTAATCCAAATCCATTGATGGCAGGCATGCAGATGGGCCACTGACGCCAAATATTTTTTCAAAAACTAAAGTGCATGCACCACACAAAAAAACATTCGTGGATGGAGCGTACATAGGCACGATCATTGCTCACAAGGAGGGAGGGGGTGGATAGTTATAGGAGGCCATCTGGTCTCCTCGCCATGACGCGTGCTGGACGCGTGGATCCCGTGGGGATGCACGAGTTACAAACTGAAAATATTTCCGTGTGTGCACCACACAAAGCCCTCGTGTTCGCTTCAAAGACAGTGCAAACGTTTTGGTCACAAATACAACAGTTTTTAGCAAGGATACCCAAAACGCTAACACCAGATTTCCTTCTTGTGCGTAAAAATACAGAACATCTGTATTGTACATGCTGGATACACATTTTCTAGACCTTTTATCGTGTGGATTAGTGGATTCTTTGAACTAAACATAAGCCAAACGCAGAGACGCCATTCAACCCCCCGCCCCAACACGCACACATACACCAACCCTCGCGCACTATGGATGCAGGTGAACACTACGTCATCGCATGAACACGTCAGGGGAAAAAAACTATTGTTGGTCAAATTTTACAAGCAGATGTTACTTAAAATGGCGTGGCTTGGGGATCTGTGCTTGTAATTTAAATAATAGATACTCAACACCCCCCAATTTACCCCCCCCTCCCCCCCGCCCACTGCAAATCCATGTTGTTCATCCATTCCTTGTGCTTTGTGTTCCCTCCTTTTTGTTTCACACCCTCCGCTATATAGGAAAGCATATATAATGTATTACACATTATTAACAATATGTTTATAAGTTGTATATTATATGCGTTATCAGATAGTAAACGTTTTTTTTAATTGCTAGGTCTCAGTTCACGTGGTAGTGATATAGAGTTTACTAATGTTGAGATTTCACAGATGCAGATTACATATCATTATACAAAAAAATTGTTCATGAAAATAAAATACATCAGACAAAATCACATCACAAATGATTTCTGGATTCCGGAGTAACCATGTATTTTTGATAGAAATGTTCGTTATTGTCGGTTAGTGGCACAAAGGCAGAATTTTATCCAAATAAGAACGTGCGTATGGAAACATAAATTAACGACAAGTGATCACGTGCACAAATTTTTAAACGCCAGCCTATTGTTCTGCGCGTCAAAACTTTAGCGTGTGCGCGCGCGTGGCTTGTGGTGGGCGTTCCCATGACGCGTTGAGCGTGGATAAATAGCGCGCGCTGAACGCTACTCAGGCAGAAACTCGTCATCTCTAGGAAAGAAAAGAAAGCTCTGTGGCAAAGACTCAAGAATGACTCCGGCTGTGTCTTTCCCGCCTCGTGGTGTCAGCACGGTGCACGTGAGAAAAGAGACCTCGGAGCTGCGAAGAACTTTAAAACCGCTGATGGAGAAGCGCAGACGCGCGCGCACCAACGACTGCCTCAACCAGCTGAAAAGCCTCATCCTTCCTCTGATGGGAAAAGATGTAAGCAGAGGTTCATTTTCATTTACAGAACCATCCAGATCTGTTTAGATATATAATGAGTTTAGTGCCTTTTGCAGTTTTAACTCACGTTTATTTTGTTTTCTTTTTTTTTTTTTTTTTTTTTTAGAAGTGTCGCTACTCGAAGCTTGAGAAAGCAGGCATCCTGGAAATGACGGTCGAATTCCTCACCGATGTCCCTAAAACTCCGATAAATGGTGCGCGTTCGTTTTTTTCTTTCCTTTCTATCTTCTTTAAATAAAACCCTAATCTAGTATCATAAATATCTCCAATGCAAAAACTAAAGTGCACGCCTTATTTATTTTTGTCCCCAGATGCTACAGTGAGTTACAGAGAGGGCTATGAAGCGTGCCTGCAGCGGGTCTCCGCGCTCCTCCCGCGCACGAGCCTCGACGGCGAAACCTGCGCGCGCGTGCACGACTTCATAAAGCAGTCGATGCGCTCGAGATCACCGGCCTGCCGCACGTGCAGCGCGTGCACCTCCAGCACGCTCTCACCGATCCAGCACGAGCGGCTTCTGAGCCAGAACTGGATCGACATCACTCGGAAAGGAAGGCGCGCGAGCGTCACCTCGGAGAGAGCTCAGGATGCGCCACAGGCCGCCGCGCAGCCCATGTGGAGACCATGGTAGCACGCGGGAAAGCGGCACACAATTCATGCTGCTTGTTAGATAATGTACATAAACAGCCTAGGGATGAGTAGTAAACATTTGCAGCTATGTACAGCGTGCTGATTTGAGGTACTAAGTCAAGTCCATTTTTTTTCACTCAAGTATTATATACTTCTCGTTCGCTTTGTCAAAATTCGCTCGTTTGTATCTATCGGTTCGTTTTCTTAGAGATCCTGCGCGTGACCTGTAAATAACGCGGTTATTCGGTTTGGGGTTAACGGGGTGAGGGCTTGTAGAAAACGCCTATGTAAAACCCTAAGGGTTGTCCAGTGTAAGAAATGTGCTCTTCCACTTCAGTATTCTGATTCGGTGCACATTATTTTACTCGTATGCACATTCTATTGTGTTTTAAAGTCTCATATTTTGAGAGACGTGCTGTTTATTTATTTATTTGTTTACTTGTA
Source organism: Stegophilus panzeri (assembly GCA_024331685.1). Classification (NCBI taxonomy): domain Eukaryota; kingdom Metazoa; phylum Chordata; class Actinopteri; order Siluriformes; family Trichomycteridae; genus Stegophilus; species Stegophilus panzeri. The sequence goes on along the minus strand of JANDJT010000190.1, from coordinate 7,225,275 downwards.
AACACGTTGTGATGTGTTATACAGTCTCATTTTTTGAGAGACGTGCTATTGATTTATTTATTTGTTTACTTGTAAACACGTTTCTGTGTTATACAGTCTCATTTTTGAGGGACGTGTTATTTATTTGTTTGTTTACTTGTAAACACGTTGTGATGTGTTGGCTATACAGTCTCATTTTTAGAGACGTGTTATTTATTTATTTACTTGTAAACACGTTGTGATGTGTTATACAGTCTCCTTTTTGAGAGACGTGATATTTATTCATTTTTTTGTTTACTTGTAAACACGTTGTGATGTGTTATACAGTCTCATTTTTGAGAGACGTGATATTTATTCATTTTTTGTTTACTTGTAAACACGTTGTGATGTTATACAGTCTCGTTTTGAGAGACGTGTTATTTATTTATTTCTTTGTTTACTTGTAAACACGTAGCCTAGTGTTGTTTTCCAAAGTCTCTTTTTTGACGGGATGGAGTATTTCTTTTGTTTGTTTATGTAATTATTCTGTACTTTTAAATAAAAGAAATGGGCTAACCAAATGTTTTACCTTTATTTTATTCGATTTAAGCACACTGAGGGTCTTTAAGTCACATGAGACCGATTTAACATAGAAATGAGGCTACATGCCTGGAGTATGACAACCAGGTAGGAACCTACCTGGAGTAGTAATTTTCCTACAAACAGCAAAGTGTATTTGGGTCAGTTTTACTCATCAGTTGGATTAGAAACTATTGCATTACATTATGATTTCACAAGTGCACTCTAACTTAGTTACTTAGTATAAACTTAGTATACATAAAAACAAAAACAACCAACCAAAAAAAAAAAAAAATCCGTGCGACGGTCTTTGCTGCCACCGTGTGGTGAAATTTATTTATGCACATTTGAAACTGCTGACTTTTGCTTTTATCACAACAGAAAAATAAATAATTTACGGAGCCCCTAAAGGGACATGGTGGTGGAAAAACAACTTTTGCGTTCCTCCGAGAAACTTTTGCGTTCCCTCGCAAAGATAGCCTACCAGTTGTGTTCTCTCACGAAACCTGTGTTCTCGCGAGAGACTTCTGCGCGGTGGTTCGCGCTTGTAAATCTTCACAGCATCACATTTCAGGCGTCTTTCACTTATGTCAAAACCGTGCCTCGAACCAAGCACAGACCGTATTTCTTTATATTTGAGTCCAGGTTCAAAATAAAACTCTATGAACCGCTCCATGGTGAACCTATAGAGATGTCTGAAGCTCTACCAGCGGGAAAATAAACAGGAAGTGTTTGACCAAACTCATAACAGGTTTTGCGAGGGAACGCAAAAGTTTATCGGGGGAACGCAAAAGGTTTGTGAGAGAATGCAAAAGCTTTTCTTTCTTTTTTTTTTTTTTTAAACAAAAACAAAAAAACAACAATTTACTGGTTACTGGTGCAGGGGCATGATGGCTTAGTGGTCAGCATGTTTGCCTTGCACCTCTGGGGTTGGGGATCCTGCCATGGCCCTTTGTTGTCGCCGGGTACTCCGGTTTCCTCCACCAGTCCAAAGACATGCATGGTAGGCTGATTGGCATGTCCAAAGTGTCTGTAGTGTATGAATGGGTGTGTGAATATGTATGTGAATGTGCCCTGCGATGGATTGGCACCCTGTCCAGGGTGTACCCTGCCTTGTGCCCCATGCTCCCTGGGATAGGCTCCAG
>JANDJT010000190.1:7210708-7223291 GCA_024331685.1 Stegophilus panzeri | reverse complement strand
ATAGAAAATGGATTGATGCATGTTTATTGGGGGGGGGGTGGGCATGATGACTTTGTGGTCAGCATGTTTGCCTTGCACCTCCAGGGTTGGGGGTTGAATTCTGCCTCCATGCTGTCTGCGTGTTCTCCCTGTGCTTTGGGAGTTTCCTCTGGGTACTCTAGTTTCCTTCCTCAGTCAAAAGACATGTGTTGTAGGCTGAGTGCCATTTTCAAATTGTCTGTAGTGTGCAACTGTGCAATTGCCACCCCATCCAGGGTGTCCTCCCGCCTTGTTCCCTGAGATAGTCTCCAGGCTCCCCTGTAACCCTGTGTAGGATAAGCAGTATAGAAAATGGATGGGTTTGGTGGTGCCAAGTGGGCTGGTTTGAATATTTCAGAAACTTCTTGGTGAGAGAGGCCAGATAGGTTTGAGCTGACAGGAATGTATGGTAACTCAAATAACCACTCTTTACAACCTGCGGTGAGCAGAAAAGCATCTCAGAATGCTCCAAACTTGAGAAGACCACACTCCTGTCAGCCAAAAACAGGAATCTGACTCACCGAAAATGGACAGTTGAAGATTTGGAAAAAACAAAACAAAGCAAAAACATTTTGGCCAGTTTCAATGTTTGACGTGAACTTTAACTGAAGCTTTTGACCTGCATCTGAAAGACTGTACACACTGCGCTACTGATTGGATAACTGCATAAATATGAACGTGTACAGGTGTTCCTATTAAAGTGGCCGGTGGGTGTATATTTAAAAAAAAAACCCATCGAATACACACATTTATACAAAAAAAAATCTCTCATTTTAAACCAGATTTCATTAAGAACCCGCTGTATTATCTGGTGTATCTGCAGTAACCCAAGATATCCGGTGAACCGACTCCCCCCCCAAAGCTCGTGCGCTCCGAGTCATTCAGTTTCGTTTGGAGACTGTGATGTCCGACGCACCGTCCATCATGTCTGCTCCAAATTCTCAATCATCCTCACCGTCCATTCAGATATGCAGGTAAGATGAGAACAGTCTGAGTCTTACTAACAGGCTCGGGGGGGTTTCTCTCAGTGCTGTGTAAACTCCATCGCGTCCTTCAATCAACGAGATTATAACGTCGCAACACGTCGCGCGCGGCCCCGGTAATCCCCGGTGTTTAGCTATAACAGAAAGATCACATAACATTTCATTGACTCTACTGCATTCTACTCTGTACAGGTCTGAAATAATAATAATACTAATAATTATTGTTATTATAGCTATGACTGCGAATGAGAATAGGCGTTTGGGTCGTGTGGCTTTACTCTAGTTGTCGGATGCCGGCGTATTCCGACGCATCCTGTATACCGGGTATGTAGCATATGATGACCTCCACACACATGATGCTGAGAAATAGCCCACAAGGTTGTTCTGAGGTCGTCACGGCTTAAAACAGGACACCGAATAGCAGTGTATCCGATATAGATATTAAAACCCCTATTTCATACGAGCGTGTTGATTTATGTGGAAAAGAACAGGATGTGCACGATCAAAGCATGGATTTTAGACATGTTCCGGCATGGTGAGCGTGTTTTATGACAGGGGGAAAAAGACACTAGACTAATCAAATATGTATAGAGTACAGACATTTAATATCCTCATAATTTCAGCATTAGCAACTAAGAAAGAAAAAAATGGCCTGTAGAAATTAGTTGGCGCGGTATTTATTACCGGCCATTCTCTGCTCCCTCTAGTGGCAGCCAGATGTAAATACACTCATTACAGACGTAAGCGCGACGTCATCACGTAACTCATGGCGGAATCCCAAATAGCATTGCATTCCTTATATAAACGTGCTACATCCGGTTTACATTGATGGCTCTTACAGCCTATGTAGTGCACATTAATAGCAAATATTGAGCCACTTAGGATTGAGCCGACGTGTCAGCGCGCATGAAAAATGCTTCGTCTGCCTTTAGGGATGATGTCGCGTTTGGCGTTGGTCACCTCTAGGTACGTGAACTTGCATGTTTAAAGTACAGAGGAAGCGGCTAATGGCTAAATCATATACATGAAGGCGCGACTGGTTGCTATGCGGAAGTAAGCGACTTGAATGGAACCTCACGACACTGGCCCCATTAAAGATAATCTATTTGACCTTTTTTTTTTTTTTTTTTTTTTTTTTTTTAAATATGGGAAATAATAAACTTATTCCACGTCATTGATGCCGTAAAGCAGTGTTTACATTCTACATACTCTATCTCTTTCCCTCTCTAAATATAATATTATACACACACACACACACACACACACACACATAAATAAAGTAATTGTGCATGCAGTCTACGTGTCTCAGGTGTAGAGATAGACAGCTCTGTCTCTCCATGAGGGACACACCAGTTGTGTCTTGAATAATACTTCAGAATGGAGAGGGTCTAGAACAATCTAGAACCCAACGACAAAAGGTTTCAAACAGGTGTTACTAGACCCATTACACACCCCAAAACCCACGGAGGTGCTTTTGTTTCTTGCTCTGTTGGACCAAAGGTTCTCCCAGTTCTCCATTTTTTTTTTTCTGCACACTTACTAACACACATAACTGCGAGGCTAATCTGCACTCTTTCAGTGTTTTATTATGTGACTTTTATGAGTTTGGGACTGGATGAGAATATGAACTATGGACTTTTATGAAGTTATGGTCTGTGAGGTCTGGATCGAGAAGCTCTGCTTTAGATACTGTGGCACACAGGCAGTCAGTTTAACACTCCTGTCATTTGTAGACTGGAGTCGACTGTTTCACTTCAAACCAAATTTTCATCTGATCTTGCAACAAAGAGGTGGATGTGGTCTTATGGCCACCATAAAGATACATAGTGAAATAAAGTCACAGAAATTCCCTCGCTGAACGTACTGAAGGTACTGAACATCGTACTATGTACAAACATTGTAATTGTAAACTCTAAATTTAGAAAGATAGAAACCATGAAACCATGACAGATGATTTGCAACAAAGGGCTTCAAAGCTGTACAGCACGTTGCCTGGGAAAGAAACCGGGGTCCTGGTCAATTGATCTTTGCAAATTGTGCAAACAGAGAGGAAGGACAGACTGAAAATGCAAGCAATTCCCTACTGCAATGCCGTCTGATTGGTTCTCAACGGGGGGCTTTTTTTTGTTTTCAAGAAAAAAAATACAGACAGGGCATAATTTGTGTACTTGGTGTATTTTATTGCTTTTCAAATAGAATGTGCATAAATGAAAACCCTGCGTTCCCTCTCCCTCTCTATTTTCTTTTTGCTGGGGAGAGGCGGAGTTTAGCCTTCCTTTTATCTAGCTGTCAGTGCAGACCAGTGTTGCCAACTTAGCGACTTTTCAGACCCCTTTAGCGACTTTTTTTTGAGAAAAAATGTAGTGACTTTTTGGACAAACCTTAGCACAAGGTCTTGCTTTCCCGTTGCACTCTCATCTCTCTCTGCGTCTGCTCTGTTCAGTGAGTGTCTGAGAGCCGGAGATTTAACAATGTCATGGATAACGAGACGCGTCCTTCATCCCAATTTACATCATTATTATACAAACGTTTTTAGAACGCAAGACGAATGTAATGCAACATGTTTTATATGTAAAATAGTACACGTTATTACAGCCTATTTCTCTTGTTCAAAGTAGTTATAGTGTTCCGAAACATTTTATATCATTCAGGTTCCATACCTGTCTGTTATATAGTTTATAAAAGTTATAAAAAAATAATGAAAAGTTATGAAACGTAATTAAAAAAAGTACAAAAACACAAAAGCAAAAAAAAAATCTGTCTATATATCTATCAAAACAGATCATATAATAGGTTTTTTATATATATATATATATATATATATATATATATGTATGTATTTTTATATATATATAGATCAGATAATCATTATACCTGGTCTCCTCCAATATGGAGGAGGAGGGGGGGGCATGCCACATGATAGGGGAGGCTTCGGGGGGCTTTAGTTACAAAAGGTTGAGAACCTCTGGATTATAAGATTAGGTGCTTCACTTCGTACAACAGTCATCACTGGAGAGAGAGTGTACAACCTGACTATTGTTTACAATTTGACCATGTAGTAAGGCTTTTGGAAAACTATACCCAAAGTAGTACAAACGTTTCAGTAATGCTGATTTTCTTTTGTACTCGCGTGCTTACGTTGATAAACGCCAAACAGTCGTGAATTACGAAGCACGATCATGCAGCCGATTTGTACTTAGTGACACCCAGTCCATTAAATTCCATCAAAGCTCACAGAGCTGAAAACAATGACTAAAATGACTAAACAATAAAAGAGGCCTACTAAGGGCCAGTTATGCAGCTCAGTCGTTGTAGCGTGTTGGCTCCCATAGACAAACAATTCATCCTTTTATAGGACAGCATAACTTTTTTTTCCCTCATTGAACGGCTAGTCTTATTTGTCTTAATATACGGATTTGTTTTGTTTTGCTTTTTTTTCAAGAAAGTTCCACAAACTGTTCATTAAATTTGTGCATGCAGTTGAAATAAATCATCAGTTTTAAACTTTACACCATAATACAGTCTCAGTAACTATGGCCAGTTATACGATATGAACCTTATCAATCAAGGTTCACATTAGTGAGTCAGCTTATACGTTTATGTACACAATTTCAGGAGTTTTCTTACGATACAAATGTATTTCCAAACGAATAGGATTTTCATTCATACATTTCACATTTCTTGTGTAAATGCTAAAAATCATGTCCGATTTAAGAAATTGAGCCCCATTGTGCTCAACCTTTGCGTTGATCTGCTTTGGGTTTAATTCAATGCATGTTTGATTCTAAATACTAATCAGCTACGCTTCTCATTTATTAGCCATCTGTGTTGTTTCAACATTAATCCAGGCGAATGTTCCTTCAGTATATTTACCTAATACCTGGTACAGATTGTAGGCTAAATAATGACTTCTTCCTCAAACTTTAATAGTACACAACGGAAAACTGTAAAGACACACAATGTTTATTTGGGTTGCAGACATTTTCTGCACCTGCAGCTGTTGCAGGGATACTGAATTCACTTACTATTGTGGATAGTAGAGATGACGTCAAAAAGGTTATGCTGAGTGCTTTAAATGCAGTGGTTGAGCTGGGAGATGTGTTAGTTTTGCCTGAACTCTTCTGAAACATGCGAAATGGTTGGATTTTACTGAAAGAAGTCCAATGCTTTTTGCGTTATACTCTACTCAGGTAGGAATATATTCAGTTGTATTCAGTAAAACGTACAGCTTATGGTCCTGTCCTTTTTTTATAGTGCCTTGTTGTTGATTTCTTGTGCTATATGGATGCAAGACATAAAAGGTTTTAGATTCAGAAGTGTACAGCTGGCATGGCTATTCAAGAGAGATTATACACTGCTTCTAGGGTCATGTTCACAAAAATCAAACTAGACTTGTGTGATAAATAGACTCATACGCATCAAAGATTTCTTGTTAATGATCAACTATCTGTGGCCATCTGTTGTGAAGCAACTCGCTCCACTGGTCAGATTTGAAAATGGCCTTTCCAAAAGCTTATTCAAGGTTGTGTGTTGAGGCGTGTATGAACGTGTGGTCTCATGATTTCTAATTAAGAATCAGATGTATTAAACATTTTCTGGAAAAAAAAGGCAAAACGGACACAAGACCACGAGACACACCTTATGGCATCAGATCAGCATTATACGTTATATATAGTTGTGAAAAATTTGCGATTACACAGTGGTGTAAGAATTTGTCTTATTTTCACGATGGCACTGGAGTTGTACATTGGTGGTGAAAAGTCATTTCTCTGGACTGAACCCTTTCTAGCAGTCCCCGGGCGTTCCATTCCACCGGCGGGGTGGAAATCGACTTATCGGACATTTTCAATCGATATGAACAAATGAATTATTTAATTGCTGCAAGTCAGTTATTAGATTAGTCGGGGCATTGTTGGGTTTCTGTGTGTAGAGTATCGTGACTCTGTGTTTAAGCTGCTGGTGAACAGTGTGGTCGGAAATGGGAAGGGGTGTGCCCCTTGCTGGGCAAACAGTCCACACTTCTCCACAATAACACTGGTAGAGAGATCAAATGGACAGCACAGCTAAAGCTTTTTATGATAGTAAAGCACCATATACAACTGCCACAGTAAAATGATAATATTTCAACCTAGTAGGCTAGGAAAAAAAAAAATTCTTATGAAATACTGCAACTTTTTTGAAGACAATGTTTTTTGAAGACAGTGACAGATTCTGCTATCCGGATTGAGGTTGGAAGTTCATTCCACCACTGAGGGACAGTTAGTGTGAAGGTTCTGGAAAGGGACCTCATGCCTCGCTGAGTAGGCACTACCAGGCGTCGGTCGTTAACTGATCGCAGGTTGCGTGAGGGAACATAAACCTCAAGGGGAATGTTGAGGTACGGAAGTGCTGTTTCAGACAAGGTCTTGTATGCAGGCCCGGTCAATCCATTAGGCGTCATAGAAAGACGCCTAGGTTGTCACCATATTTCACCGCCGCCCCACCCATTGTCATCGCTGCCCCACCGAATCCGATTAACAGTACCGAGCCACATGTAATATTCCTCATGTGTTTTATTACCTCAGAAAAGTTTGTTTGGTCAAATTGATTTGTTGGCGCTCCCTAGTGCCGATGTAAATAAGCGGCAGTGTGTGCAAGGCTGTATTAAGTGCAACACGACACTCATCACTGTTTATTTATTTATTTATTTAATAAAATTAAAAAGTACATCATACTTATCAGTCATCACCGTTGGTGTGTCCATGTGACTCTGAAGTGTCTGTGAGTGTCAGTGATGATTTTGTTTTTTTTTAAGGCATTATGGACGATAATGACCATGGCATAATTTTTATGCTAATGCTGCTGACGTATTACCGACAGTAGCAATCAAAAATTTTAGTTGAGATGCAAAATGAAGCGACAAAAACCATCGGGAGCTCAATTTCCAAAAAAGAAAAAAGAAGAAGAGGCAAAGCGTGAAAAAAAACAAAAGTAAGCTTATTAAGCTTACAATTTCTATGTCATTTGTCATTTTTTTTGGTGTTAAATTATTTAGATAGTGGATTTACAATGAAGACCGGGATTGGTTGACTTAAAAATTGTAATGGTTAAGCACACCACGGACTGAATTTTTGCTTCCATTATAAGGTTTATAAGGGTTATAATAAGGCTCTGGGTTACTGATCGGAAGGTCGGGGGTTCAAGCCCCAGCACTGCCAAGCTGCCACTGTTGGGCCCTTGAGCAAGGCCCTTAACCCTCTCTGCTCCAGGTGCGCATTACTATTTCAATAGTAATGACTTACAATTTCAGATGCTTTTTTTAAAAATACCTGGAAACACCTGATAAAACTGGAAAAACAAGTCCATCTCTCTCAGATCCACAGATGCTAGCTTCCACATGGCTATTTATTAAAAAAAATTTAAAAAATTTTTTTATTATTGAAGTAAGTAAAATATCATTGCGTATGAGAATATTGTATACATTTTTTTGTGTGTGGTTGGGGGCGTTGAGGATGAATCTCGCCAAGGGCACCTAATGGGCTAGGACCGGCGCTGCTTGTACATGAGCATCAAGGCCTTGAATTTGATGCGGGTGGCTACAGGAAGGCAGTGGTGGGAGAAGAAGAGGGGTGTGACGTGGGTTCTTTTGGGCTGGTTGAAAACAAGGCGTGCTGCTGAATCATCTGAAGTGTTTTGATGAAGCTGGCTGGGAGGCCCGGGAGAAGTGCGAGTAGTTGCAGTAGTCCAGTTTTTAGATAACAAGATCCTGGACTAGTAGCTGTGGTACCTGTTCAATGCGATACGGTCTTATTTTCTTGATGTTCTACAGAATGAACCTACAGGATTGTGCAGTTGCTGAAATGTGGCCTGTAAAGGTCAAATTGTCATCGAAATGGGAACCACTACTGTGGAGTGTGACATCACCGTTAAATTCAATGCCGAACACAGGCACCCCAAAACAGGCAGAAATTAAACATTTTGGCCTCTGATAAAAATGTGAATCCTGATTCTTGTGATTTCTTGTAGAACGAGCATAGTGAGGTTTATCTCAACCACAGAGCAGCAATCAAGATTGAATACATGGACTAACCTCTTATATAATACATTCTCCTATTCACATTGAGATCTATAATGTACCAGGCTACTTGACACCTTTAATTCCTAGTTTTACTCACAAAACTATGTTTAGTTTCACTGTATTTACTGAATTATTGATAGTAGTTACAGAATAAATTCTGTATTATGTCATTCTGGTGTCAGAATGACAAAGTAGGACTTAGGACCTTGGTAACTTGGGGTGAATTAGGATAAGTAGAAATCAGTAATACACAAAAGAGTTCTTGTATGAATGGGTGTGTGAGTGTGTATGTGATTGTGCCCTGCGATGGATTGGCACCCTGTCCAGGGTGTACCCCTCCTTGTGCCCGATGCTCCCTGGGATAGACTCCAGGCTCCCCGTGACCCTGAAAAGGATAAGCGGTGTAGAAGATGGATGGATGGATGGACAAAAGAGTTCTTCTTGGTACACAAAGAATAAAAATCACTTTGTATTTAAGTTTTAAACATATATTATTGTTTATAACTTGTAACAGAGTTCATTTGTGTACAATATAACAAGCTGTACTGATGTTGACCCCCAACTACAACATTATGGAATTTTCTCTGTAGATTCTTGACATATAATCGCAGTGAAATTAATTTCAGTTCCAGGTTGTAACATTACAAAATGTTGACAAGTTCAAGTAGGGTTCTTATGCAAGCCGCATGTGTGTATTCATGTGTTATAATAATAAGGGCTACACATCATGCATGGTTTGACTACGTCAAACATAATTGTAATACTGCACAGTCATACTTAATACTGCATATCAAGTTGGCCGTTTTTCACTCGCCTAGAGTGGTTAGGGAAGTAGCGCGCTTCTCCACTTCTGTAATAGAAAGCACAAATATTCATACCAGTCAAGCCCTTTCCAAACATTTCCTGTTTGCACTCAGAACTTCACCACGGCAGTGTCAGTCGCTGTATCGCTCTCATTGGTGCAAAACCACATGGTTTGAGTGAGGGCAGGGCCAGTCTGGTTGAGAACCATGTTAGTGGCGGAGAGACTGATGATATCATAATGTCTTGTAGAAGAAGTGATGAATGAAAGGCCTGGTTTAATTCCGTTTTGACACAAGCAGTCTCTCTCTGATTCGTGACTCAGGAGTTTAATTGGTCGCACGAATGTCTCCTATTCAGCTTACCAGGTAGTAACACATTGGACTTCTATTTGTAAATTAGAGCTTATCATTATGTACTGTATTCTACTCTAATGTACGTTGTCATATGCCGTGTCTCATATCAAGTCTAAATGAAGTAGTTTTGATTTAAAAAGCCTAACCATGTAATTAGCTGTAAAACGCCTGAGAATGAAGAGTAAGGCATGTCCACTCTCAGCAAAAAGGGTACTAATTTGTACCTTTAATATCTATCTTTCACCTGGAAATGTGGATATAGTTGACCTTTTAGAGTAAAAAATTTAAAGATACACTATATACATCATTATAGGTAAAAGGTACATACTAAAAGTACAAACTGTATCTCGCATGAGAGAAACATTTCAGCGGAAAGGAATGTTACACATTAGTAACATTTCTTCTGACAGTTTTTCCTGTTTAACTTCTACACAAACCTGTTGCCAGACAGTTCAGTATCACCAGATTACGTAGATTCTAGGTTGCGCAACCAGGAGGCACATAGTTGTTTCTCTGCTTTAGTGAATTTACATTAGTTTACTTTACTTTTAGCCTATTGTAAATTTTTACAGACTGTAATAACGTGTCCCTATCATAGGCACGTTTGCATAATAACCAGTACACTGATACGGATGATTAATATGTGTTTATGACATCTCTCAAACCACTGGAATGACCACAGTGTACCCGGGCTTTAACAGTAGGTTTGATAGACAAACTACAGTGCACTGAGTCCTGATACTCCAAAATGTGGCATGCTGGATGTTGCTGACTCATATCCTGTTAGTACAGATGGAAATAATTGGGTTTGTTTGTGATTCTCAGAATTATGCGACCAGATGACGCCAACATCGTGGGTAACGTCCACGGTGGGACGATCCTGAAGATGATTGAGGAAGCTGGGTGCATAATAGGAACTCGCCATTGTAATACTCAAACTGGGGTGAGTTATGCTCCCATGCACATTTCGTTCATCTACACTAGATTAGTATTCTATTCAGCTCTGGTCATTTTCACTACCTGATTTTTTTTAAAACAAATTGACAGGGTTTCTGGTGGTTTTTACAATGTTATTTCCTCAGTCAAATGTACACATGGCTTAATTATCAGTTGAGAGGTGATGGTTTTGTTTGAGCACGTTTCCACGTTTTACTTGGTCTGTGTTTGCAGTGTATGAGAATTTCTGTCTATAATATTCGATTTAAGAAAGGATTTATGACATACAGTGGATATTACAAGTTTTTGTGATGTATAAAAAATGAACCAAGATAAATCATGTCAGATCTTTTTCCACCTTTAATGTGATTTTGCAAGCAACACAATTCAATTGAAAAGCAAATGGAAAAGTTTTAAGGGGGAAAACGTACAATAACCTGGTTGTACAACTGTGCACGCCCCTTAACTAATATTAAAACATTCAAAAAGATATGTTTGGTGAAAAAAAAACCCAAGACAGCTTGTCACTTAAGGAACACCATACCTTCGGTGAAGCATGGTGTTGGCAGTATCATACTATGGGGCTGCTTCTCTTCAGCTGGGACTGGGGTTATTTGGGCAACATTTCTATTTCTATATCACATTAAAGGTGGAAAAATATCTGACATGTTTTATCTTGGTTTCTTCTATTTTAATATCCACTGTACTCTTGTTCAGAGTTAAAGTCACAACTGTCACAACAAAGTTTTGTGAATTTCTAATTAAGATTAACAGGACTTGTTTTTGTCTCAGAATATTTTTTACCAAGCATCTGGATATGTGTTACACCTACTTTATACCCAGTTTACATTTACATTTCTTCACTTGGCAGACACTTTCATCCAAAAAGGCTTTTGAGCTGCAAAGATGGGCCTTCATCAAGGACCCAACAATGCCAGCTTGGTGGTACTGGGAATCTACAACCTTACAATCAGTAGTCCAGAGCCTTAACTACTTTAAGGGATATATATCAGGGGCAGTATCTTTTCCTTCTTGCCTTATACCCAGTGCATGTAATGTATAGTGCATATGAAGATATTTACAGACAGGGACAAGTTAAAGGAAAAACCGACATCTTCAGTGTGCCTTGGCATAGATTCTACAAATCCTTGTAGATGTACTGGGGGATGAACACCGTTCTACCAAAATATATTCCCTCAATTAATAGTTTGATACAGCGCTCTGTCTAACACATCATTCCAAAATCTCCGTTAGGTATTCATATAGTTGAGATCTGGTGACCATGAAGGCCATCGCACATGATTTACATCATTTTCATCCTCATCAAACCATTCAGTGAGTCCTTGTGCTAAAGGCAAGCAATCAGAAGAACACTGAAAAAATGTTGATGATGAAAAAACAGGAATTACTTCACAAGTTGTATTGACGTTTACAAATTGTTGTGGTTAGGATCATTAATAATTTTACAAGGTGTAGCTTTGTTTCTGACATCCAAAAACAATCGCTGCTTGTTCCTCAGAATTACGTATGAGGGTTGGGTTAATACGGTCAAACCACAGCTAGACTAATTTACTTCTAAATGCAAACATTCCTTAGTTAAGAAGTCAAGGTTAGATTTAATTGTTAAAAGAAATTAGCATTTTTGAACGTTTTCCTTCTAAAGAAATTGACTAAACTAAGCAGAAAACTCCTATAGGGTGCCACTTTTTGTTTGAGGAATTTGAATGATAAGAGAAAAGATCCCAGTCGGGGAAGCATGTAATCTCAGAACGTTCGCTTTTCACTGCTTGCTCGGACGTTCCATAATGTGAATTAGGTTTTAGCTCTTAAATGGTGATAGGAATTAGGACTGTGAGCAATACAGAATAAATCAGGCAACTTCATGAACAGGACTACTTTTCACCATGCAAGTTTACCCTAGAGGATTTTATCTCCGTGTTAAATCATCCGAGACACATAGCAAGATAGAGAAAATCTGAGAAGTTAGAGATATGCCTGTTTATTCCCAGTAAGTTTGTTTGTGGCTTTTAGGGTTGAGATGCTAGCTGTGTTTATGTGGTGTAGATCTAGAAAATGACCCAACTAGTTCTGATTTCCAGTTCCATGTAGACAAGGCACTGCTGTGTAATTCCAGATAAGAGACATGAAATGGAAATAGCCGCATCCTCGCCAAAAACTAAAAACGACTAAAAGTTTAACAACAGGTCAAAATGCTTCACATGATCTATGAACTCTTAAAAAAAAAAGAAAGAAAGAAAAAAAAAGAAAACCTGATTAATATCTAATGAAGTACTTTATACCACAGCGCTGTTGAATCCTTGAATATGATTGGGAGAGGAGATGTTGATTAATTTTCTAACAGTAGTGTCAGCTGTAATTCAAATCACAGGTTTATGCTAATGCTCTTGTTCTGATATGATTTGTATAGTAAC
>JANDJT010000190.1:7200643-7210686 GCA_024331685.1 Stegophilus panzeri | reverse complement strand
ATATATAGTAAAGTATCTAATTTACAGGGGTTTGTATGGTGGATGTTTCACAGGTTTCTAAGGTTAATAAAAAAAAACATATAATCATATGGTCAATATGTAATAATAATAATAATAATAATAATAATAATTGTTGATATGTCTCCAGTTGATATACTAGCATCACCAGTGTAAGCCTTTTGTTACACATCACTCTCAGACCATCCTGACCTTCAATAACACCATCCTGTCATTGATTATTCTCCTATAAAACGTCTAAAAAACCCTGCTTATATCATTTAATGAGCGTCACTCATAAGACGTGACTGAATAACTGTTTCCCCCAGTATTTGCATATGGTGAGAAACATTTGGGTGGGGTTGTGTCCTGTCCCTTAAAATGTTTTTTGTTTTTTTAACACATTTAAAATGTCAGTCGACTGAAATACTTCATGAGAGCCTTTTAAATGTTTATGCTTTTCTTATTAAATGTTAAAGGTGCTTTATAAACCGGGCTGGGCTGAAACAGAGTACATAAACATGTGTTACCTATTCACAATACAAAATGGAAATATCTGTATACAGTTCGCAAAATGTTTTCAAAAGGCAGCACTCAGAATACATGTACTTTGTATGTTTTTTTACTGAATAAAATCATCTATACATGCGTATTAACACTAGTATGGTCAAATGCACAAGCATGATGTTTGTTCTGTTACTCAATGTAAGTAAATAGCTTAATTACGTTTTTTGGGAAATAAGGATGTGTTTTTGGAGTTAACAACTAGCAGCAGCTTTCAAACAAGTACGAATATAGTTACTGTTTTAATCTTCCTTTGTAGGTATTGAGTTCTTATTGTTTCTTGCATGGAGTGTCACTTTTTGTTTGATTTTCAGAAGCATATTCTTCTTAGTTCAAAGCCTAATGCAGTGAAGTAATTGCTCATACTTTTGATACAGATGTAATTCTGTTATTTCTTTTGAATTTGGCCACACCAGCCTGAAGGAGGCTAGTAAAAAAGAAAGTTTGTATAAACAGCTTGAGTAGTTTGGTCTTTATCACATTTCCAGTCTGTTCACGCTGACCAGTAACACAGAGGAACAGTGTCTATAGTAAAGAAAACATATCTTGCTCAAACCTGTTTATAACTAGAGGTCGTTACTGGTAATTTTGCAGTTTCCCACATGACATTGCATGTTTGTTAGTCATCTGTATGAGGTATTACCAAAGTTTATAGAAAAAAAGGCTTTCAAAGCTTAACCAAAAACAAAATAAATATGAGCAAGCATAAATCTTTATAAATATGGGTATGAATATTTAATTAAAAAACAATCCTCAAAGAAAAATGTTTAAAATGTTTCTAAGGGCCAAATTAGGTTTATGTAATAACTTAGATCAATTTTTAATCTATGAATTCTTACTGTATCCACTAGAGGACAGCAGACAGACATACATTTTCTGAGACTGGCCATTAAAACCTTTTAGAAGGCTAAAAAAAATATTTTTTCTACCAATCAGCCCTTTGAGATCGACTCTATTTGAACCATATAAAGCGCTTTTTCTATATTTGTAGGCCATGTTTTCCTCTCAAAGCAGTTTCAAACAACAAAAGATACTTAGATATGAACACAGATCTTGAACTACATAAGGAAACTCTATTCATACATATATGTGGTCAGTGTAGAATGTTTTGGGTTGCCCATTAAAGTTAAGGATTGTTTAAAAAAACAAACACAAATTTCTCACAAAGGAACGGGTTTCTTCAAGCAACTGGTTCAAGAGAAGTCATGTGTATGTAACCAAGCAAATGAAAACATAGTCACCTGAAAAGGCTGAAAAGTCAAATCCTTCTTTTCATGCGCCTTGCAGGACCGCTGCGCCGCTGCCCTGGCACGAGTGGAGCGCACCGATTTCCTGTACCCCATGTTCATTGGCGAGGTGGCCCACGTGAGCGCGGAAATCACCTACACGTCCAGACACTCTGTGGAGGTCCAGGTCAACGTGGTGTCTGAAAACATACTAACAGGTTAGTGGATATTCAGCATGATCATAAACCTGTCAGAGGTCACTGCGGCTGAAATAGGGTGTTTACTTAAAACATACACATGTATTCATTTTATTAAACTTGCCCGGGCCTTCTGCAAACAGATTAGACAGATCACATTAGACATATAAGGAGCCAGTTTAACAATCAAAGCTGTAAATGGCTGTAGACTATGAATAAAAGTGGGTAAAAAGATAATCATAGTTATTATTTTTGTATTTTATTTATAACACATTCATTTAGAAACAAATTCAGTTTGTATTGGAATCTTTAAATGCAATTTTCTCCCATTTTACTTTTGGGTGTAACCAGAATTTAAAATGCTAGAACTCAATTTGTGGTTTAGATACATTATATGGCTAACTGTATGTGGACACCTGACCATCACACTCATATGTGGGTCTTCCCTAAACTGTTGCCACAAAGTGTGAAGCACATAATTGTATAGAATATTGTTGTATGCTGTAGCATTATAAGGAACCAAGGAGCCCAAGCATGTTCCAGCATGACAATGCCCCCGTGCACAAAGCGAGCTCCATGAAGACATGGTTTGCCAAGGTTGAAGTGGAAGATCTCGAGTGTCCTGCACAGAGCCCTGACCTCAACCCCACTGAACACCTTTGGAAGGATCTGAAACACCGACTACACACCAGGCCTCTTCACCCAACATCAGCGCCTGACCTCACTAATACTCTTGTGGCTGAATGAACACAAATCCCCACAGTTACGCTCCAAAATCTAGTGGAAAGCCTTCCCAGAAGAGTGAAGGCTGTTAGGGGGGACTAAATTTGGAATGGGAATGTTCAACAAGCACATGTGGGTGCGATGGACAGGTGTCCACAAACTCTTGGCTGTATAGGGTAGATGAAAAAAGAGAAACATATTTCAGTCCAGGAAAACCCATCCTCAAATATACTTCTCTATATAGAGTAGAAATATAAATATTTCACCATGTGAAGGGTTTTCCCAGGTGTCCACACAAGTGTTTTTTTTTTTTTTTTTAAACATACAGTAGGGTTCAGAAGACCACATTTTCAGAGAAACGTTCAGAGAAAGTTTTAGAATTTAGAAAAAGTTTTTTTTTTTAAAAAGGGAAATATTCTATATTATAGATTTTGCACTATTTCTAGGTCACTATTTAAATGTGATCAAATATGTAATATTAACTGCTCTGTACAAAAGCTCAGATTTTCCTCGAGTCTTATCCTTTCCATTGAAGAACATGTTCAGGTGACACTTTGATGAATTTGATCTAACATGGATCATCAGGTTGTCTACAAACTTGTTGAGTGCACACCAAATACTAAGAAATGCAGTTTCATATGCCATACTTTATAAGTGACAGGAAATTTGCTTTGTTGTACTGCTATATTGCATATGTTTTTAAAGACGATGCGGTTGGAGACTTATTTGCATAACTTTCTGAATCTGCACCACACTCACTAGATTGCAATAATCAGGCTTAAGCCAATCACTCATTGTTTGACTTTGACAGTGATGTGTTATTTGCCTTACATGGATTATGTAACAAGGAGCTGTTGAAAGAGATAATATCTGAATGTTCAGCATGTATTAGACAATGCAATGTTGTGGCTTGCTTTAAAGATAATCAAGATGAGTATGGTTGGAGGCAGCTGCATGTCTAAACACACTTCTCGGTTGTTCAGGGCTTACAAATGTCTTTGCGTCTTTTTCTGCTGTAAGGATTTTTCCTTTTCATAAAATGCAGTCAAGTCTGATCTGATTGATTTCCTGTCAGTTGTAGGGCTGTGGAGTATTTCATAATCTTCTATGAGGTGGATGAATCATAGTTTTTGAGAACATTCCCCTCATAACAGTTGGTCATGTGGAACATCTTGTAACATAGAAAAAATGTGACATGGAATTCTAGTGGCGTCACAGATTTGATGCATTTCCTTGAAATAAGATTGAAGATTTCAGTTTTTAAAATAGGAACATCTTAAACCTGTACACGGTGTGATTTTCAGGCCTATTTTACTGTTGCAACCATCATAAAATAATTATTTGGTTGTAAGTGGACGGACATATGTGGTCTTAGAAGAAGTGTCAGAAATCGGAGGAAATTGGAGGATGGCATAAGATCATGAGAACCTTCCAGAACAGCTACAAAAACGGTAGTGGAGATGGCTAAACCTAAACAAAACATGATAATGGACAGATATATGACCTCATTCTCACAAGAATGTTTCTGTTTATGCGACCCTGTTTTCTGCATGAGTCCAGATCACCCTGATTGATAATTAGGGGTGTAGTGATGCACCGTGACATGATGCATCACGATGCAAAACTTTGATCGTGGAAATGTGCGACTCACATTGTGGAAATCAGCATTCTGGTTTTGCAATTACCCCGTTTGAACACCACGGGTTGCAATCTGCGCAACCCATAAAGTTAAAATATATCGAGAGCACGCTGGTCACATGATCACGTTCATTCGAGGAGAGCCTGAGCCATTGTGACGTGACTGATAGCTCAGGATCACAACATCTGACACGCATTATATAGGTTATATGGTTGCACAGTCATGTTATAATTGTTAAAAAGAGCCCTTCGGTAGTTTTCAAATGACACCAGTCTACAGTGCCTGAAAAAGAGGCTGTGGAAGTCTGGCAGTTTAGCCGGTTTAGAGACTTTTTGTTTATTTAATTCAATTTTTTGGAGAATTTATAAATGTATTTCTTTTAAGATATGGTGAACCCTTAGTACATTTTGTTTACAATTTTAAACCTCTGTTCGTAGTCTTTTTTTAATTTATTTAGTTTTATACAAAAATATATTGTTTGCACAGGCTGGTGTGGCCATATTGTTTTGCACTGTTTATGATTTGGAAATGAACAAGGAGTTTTTTCAGTCATCATTTTTCTTGGTCAAAATTTTGTTTAAAAAATATCAAATCAAAACTGAATCAAATCACCAAGCAAGTATCGCGAATCAGTTGGAATGGAATCATGACCCGAGTGTATCATTACACCCCTATTCATAATGCAAGTCGAATGTCGTCATTTTCTTTTATGTTTAATGTTAGATTTGAACAGTCTGTTATAAAATTTGACCAATATTTTATTGTGATCTCGTACAGTGTGACAGCAAAAACAGCTGAAAGCACACAATGTAAAACCAGCTTTAACCAGTCCATCTTGTAATATAAAAATATATTCTGCAGCTGGAGTAAGTGTACTGTGATAGTGAGTTGTACAATGAACATTTGTCTCATATTCCTCTGGTTAATCTTTTGCAATGATTCAACCTCTTGAGCAGAATGAGAGGGATATTTGGCCTAACATCTCCTTATTTGAGTACAAGAGGAACTATAAATAACTGATAAAACAATGTGGACTGAAACACGATTAACACAATGACCGAACAGTTCTCATGTAGGCCCTAGCTCAAGATGGTGCTAAAGCATTATAAATATAGATTTCTCCTCAAAGCCTGATCACACGTCTTTTTCCTCTCTCTTCTCTCCATTGTGACTCTATTACTGTCCTAAACATAGCCTTTTTAAAGCCACTAACAGCGTAAGCTGTCCCAGAAATGACAAATTCTTACCTGGAGAGATACTTCTTTGAGCGAGATAATGAATCAGTGATAAATGGCAGGAAAGAAAAAGGGGAGGCAGAAAACACATCAGGACAAAACAAAAGAGGTATCCCCAAGGTGCATGGTGTTACCACAGCAACCGAGTTGTCAAGGAAGCAGGGACGAGCTAGGGAGAGGTGAGATGCCGAGTCGATGGAAGGATCCGCAGAGGCAGACAGAGACATGCATGTGCCTCTGAGGGTACTTTCTGCTGAGGATGTGACAGGAACAAGAGACCACCACAGTGAAAAAAAATAAAATAAATATATAAATAATAATTAGGGACAGTTTGTGTGACTTAAGGCATTTGATGCATAGAGGCTCCTTATAGCTTTTGTTTATTATAAGCAGGTGTTATGTATTCCTATATTGGGAAAACAGCACTGAAATTTGTTTCATAAAAAAATTAATTACTTTTATATAATGAAAATGGTAAGATGCTGGCATGCTAGCTGATGGAGTCATATGCTAACAGAAGACAAGAGAAATGACAGAAAGCTAGCTTGAATACCTGCATAATGCTAGAAGTGCTAATATTTTGGCTCTTATACAACTTGAATAGATAAAAGAGACTGCTTATATTTAAAGATAAATATAAGATAATGCTGATGTCATAGTTCATGTAGTCATATACAGTGATATTTTGTACATTTTGTAGTGTTACAACCTGAAGCTCAAATTGACTTAAGTGGAATTATATATTATGGATCTACACAAAATAGCCCATAATATCCTCCAAAATATCCCAAACTTTGAACATCCTTCAGAGCACCATTAAATCCATTATTAAAAATTTAATTAATAGGGCACAGCCACAACTCTAGCTAGAGTAGTGCCTAAGTCAGTGACCAGATAAAGAGGACATTATTCAGAGAAGCAACCAAAAGGTCAGGGATAACACTCCATGATGCTACCACTATCATGCTTCACTATGGGGATGGTTTTCTCAGAGTAAAAGGGCAGTATTGGATTTTCTCCAAACACTTTGTATCAAGGCCACAATGTTCAATGTTGACCTTATCAGAGAACATTTTTCTGCATGTTTGTGTCCAACATGCCTTTTTTTTGTCAAACTCCCAAGGGGATTTCATATGGCTTAGCACTCTTCCATGAAGCCTTGCTTTTGTAGAGTGTCCAAGCTATGGTTACAGCTTCTCCCATCCAAGCTGTGGATCACTACAGATCCTTCAGGGTGACCCCTGGCCTCTTGGCTGCTTTCATATTTACCCAGTTTTTAATAAGGGAATTAATGGTACACTGGAAGCCAAGCAGAAGCCACACCCGAGTCTATTGAAAGCCAAGATCAACTGATTAAGCAGGTGGAATCAGGTGTGGCTCCTGCTTGGTTGGAATGAAAACCTGCACCCACACCGGCCCTTTTCGGATAAGATTGGACACCCCTGGCCTAGACTGACAAATGTTTATGCTTTTTACAAACAGCTTTTTGACCCTGTTGATAGAATACACACCACACAGACAATACAGACAAAAAGTCTTTATTTCACATGTAGACCATAAAAAAGATATTGTTATGTTGGCTGATGGAGTTGTATTTTGACATCATTTGACAGCCATTTAGCAACACTGGAATAAATCTCCTATGAAAAGGGATTTCCATCAGGCGTGCCAGACAGTGATTAATAGTTTTTCTACCACTTACACTACCTTAAGTCCAAAGTTTAGGATTGAGAAACACTGCATTTGGGAATTGGTGGTCCAAGTCCATTTTACATCATTTGGTTGTGCATGTAGTTCATAAACTACATGTCATTCCTATATACTGTACCTTTAATCAAAACTTAGTTCACACTTGAAGAGTCGCTTTGAGTCTAATGAATCAAAGAATACCAGTGATCATTTTCTAATTGGATAGTTTATCCTGATGCACCGTGTGCATGTTTCTGTTTGAGTGGTGTAGGTCATTAGATTTTTAAACCACGCCCACATGGTCCTCTAATTGACATGGTCAATGGATGTTTAGCATAACATTCACGTTTGGTATTATACGTCACATTTACCATTAAACACTACTTTTCTGGGTCATAACGGACAACAGGTAGATATAAACAAGTTTGTTTGGAAATTGCAATTTCTTTCATCCCATCCATATTAGAATTTATAGAGCAGAATTGCATGCACAAATGAACAATAATGATCATAAAATTTACAACAAAAATAAGATTCCATTGAATACTATACAATTCAGTGGCAAAGCAAGTACTAGTATTTTAGGGCTTTACTCAGTTCATGTCTCTGAGGTTGGCAGAATGTTCTGGAGTAGAAACGTCCAGGACTGGGCACTACGCAGTTCCTGATGTCTAAATTGTGCATAACTAAGGGTGGGCCTTTATGACAAAAATATCATATCAAGATTCTTGAAGACATTTCTACGATACATGATATGCATCATGATATAGGTTAACAAACTACCAACAACAATATGCATGATAGCAACCATATCATGATATGCACACTCAGAAAAGTGTATTGTGACATAATTTACCACAATATTGACATTATATAATCATATCGCCCTACTGGTAAATCCATAATTATGTCTGGTATTAAATCCTCATTGAGACACACATGTAATTTAACTGGGTATACAGCCCAATGTTAGGAAAACGACTGTACTAGTTAAGAACAATTACCTGCTTTTGGCCTTCATGTAAATGAAACATGTAGAAATATAGTTTTCTATTGTGGCCTTGTACCATATTTTAACTGACAGAATCATAAAGTAATAAAATTGCCATAATTTCAGATTTCCTAATCTGAAATAACAGCATACAACTATACTGTCACTATACTGTTTCTAGCGCTGTGTTACTGGGTGGTCACGGCTCATGTTGGCATTGCCCCTTTAATTTGCTTGCTGCGCCAGAGGGCGAGCGTGAGGAACGGGAGCAGACATTATGTGCCTCTGTCATGTCAGCTTAGTGTCACGCTTCGCCCCGCATGCACAGGCCACAGCTACACAGGCCACAGCACCTGCATATGCCGAGGCCTGTGCTCTCTCAGGATAAAATTAATTATCTCTCATGATGTGTGTTTGAATGTGATTTTCAGTAATGTCTGAAGCTTGAGCATAGATACAGAGGTTAGAAATGATATACAGATCTTGTACAAGTAGTAAGAGCCTTTCTGTGTTAATTCTGAGTGGAAGACCAGGCTGAAAGTAAAGCAACCATGACTGTTGGAAAAAAACAACAACTTTTAGTTCCTACAGGGTTTTGTGTGTGTGTTTGTTTGTGTGTGTGTGTGTGTGTGTGCGCGTGTGTGTGTGTGTGCGAGAGAGAGAGAGAGAGAGAGAGAGAGAGAGAGAGAGAGAGAGCGCTGTGTTGGGGCTGGGTTTAGGGCCATCACGTGGTTTCTTACCGGTTATGGACACACACACACACACACACACACACACACAGTCAGAGCCAATCTAGTCAGCCTCCTCACTCACACTCCTCAGGGGTCTCCTGCTTCTGAGCGCAGGGGCTGTGATGATTGGGGCCTCAGGCTAGCCTTCATCCTTATTTAAAACACACACACACACATACACACACACGCTTATTTCTATTCCTACACCTAACCCTAAAGTCAGTAACGAGATGAAATCTTTTTGCTTTTAGTTTTTTTGTTTGTGTTAGTTTTAGTTTTTAAATAAAAGCTGCAGGTTTTGTGAAAAAAATAGGTTTTCTCTTGGGAGCAGAAAAATGTCCTCAGAAGGTCAAAACTGTCAGATATTCCTATCTTTGTGATGACATTTGGATATGAAAATATAAAGACCTAAAACACACACACACACACGATGCATGAATGCATAATTGTAAAATACTGTATATACACAAATCTGAGTAAACACTCTTCTTCTTTCTCTTTCTTTTACAAGTGCAAACAAAACTATGAAAATAGACAGATAAATAAAAAAACCAAAAAAACCCCACAAATTTGCATTTAACATTTAATTTGATAATCTGTAGCATCTAACTATTACGTATACAGTCCATTGACTAAACGTATTTCATCTTTTGAGAAAACATTTCGATTGTGAGATTTAGAACTACACTGGAAATAGTAAATATAGGATTAATGGTATATGGTATGATATAATACAATATACTGTTATAGTAAAATATACCATTATAGCACAATATACTGCTATGTTGCAATATACCATTATAGTGCAATATACTGTTATGGTACAGTAAACCTCTATAATACAGTATACCATATACTGCTGTAGTTAAAATACTGTTATATTAAAATATACTGCTATAGTACAATATACTGTTATAGCAGAATATATTGTTATAGTACAATGTACTGCTATGAATACAATTAAAAAAAATAAAATAAATATATACAGTATCTCACAAAAGTGAGTACACCCCTCACATTTTTGTAAATATTTGATTATATCTTTTCATGT
>JANDJT010000190.1:7187274-7198624 GCA_024331685.1 Stegophilus panzeri | reverse complement strand
ATAAATAAGACAGGTTCCACCTGCACTCCCTAAGCAGGTTCTAATCACTGGCACCCAATCCTGAACACCTGACTCTAGTTAAATGGATTTGAAGGTGTGATAAATGTAGGGGTGTACTTACTGTTTCCATGTGACTGATCTGTTTTTTTTTTTGTTAATTTAAATTGTGAAAATTACTACAAAATGTCAATGGTATATGTCATTTGATTGAGTGTACCTTTTTAATGGGCACTGATTCAAGGAGGATCAAATGTTTGCCTTTCCAAATATGTAAAAAAACAACAACAACAACAACAACAATTTCCACGGGGTGTATTTATTTTTTTAGCACAATATACTGTTACAGTACAATATACCGGTAAAGTGCAATACACTACTATAGTACAATATATTGCTATAGTGCACTATAATGTTATAGCACAATACAGTTATAGTACAATATAGTGCAATATACCATTATAGTTCAATATGCTTTTATAGTTCAGTATACTGCTGTAAGTCACTATACTTTTATAGTACAATATAACGTTATAGTGCAATGTACTGCTATAGTACAATATACTGTAATAATTCAATATACTGTTATAACAAAATATACTGTAATATTACAATATACTGCTATAGTTCAGTGAAAGGGAGCTACTGTTAACACCCCAAATATTGATTAAGTTGGAACCGATATGTCTTCTGTCCTGAAGATTCTCCCTTGGTGGAAAACGTACTGACCATTATAAAGTGCAGATACTGGGAACTCATAAATATAAATGAAAAAAAAAAGTGTTGTTACAAAAAAACTTCTGATTTTCTATTCACAGTATAAACCTTTATTTTCAAATAGCATATAATTATGAAAGACAGAAATATAGCTAAAATTTCTTTTTAAAATGGCTTACTTTTAACTTTGTGGTTTACCTTTAACATATTATGATGTATTCATTTTATAACTTTGAGATTGGCCTAAAATGAAAAGTGCAGAATAAATAAAAATGTATTATGATGATGATGATGATTATCATAATTCACATTTACATTTATTCATTTAGCAGACGCTTTTATCCAAAGCGACTTAAAAATGAGGAAATACAAGCAAAGCGATATATCAAGCATAGAACAATACAAGTAGTGCTACCATATAAGATTTTATAATTGAGTTCTAGAGAAGCAAAGTGCACAAAGTCGAGGTGTAAGAGCCAGAGGAAGGTGTTTTTTTTTCTTTTAAAGGATAATGTGGGGTTGGCATTTTAGGGGTTAGCTAGGTGTTCACAGAAGAGGTGGGTCTTTAGCTGTTTTTTTTAAAAGATAGTGACAGATTCTGTGGTCCGGATTGAGGTTGAAAGTTCATTCCACCACTGAGGGACAGTTAGTTTGAAGGTTCTGGAAAGGGACCTTGAGCCACGCTGAGTAGGCACTACTAAGCGTCGGTCATTAAGCGATCGCAGATTGCGTGAGGGAACGTAAACCTTCAGGAGAGTGTTGAGGTAGGGGGCTGCTGTTCCAGACAAGGTCTTGTACGTGAGCATCAAGGCCTTGAATTTGATGCAGGCAGCTACAGGGTCTTTTTAAAATCAACATCTTTTATTATAGAAATCAACATGTGGATAATTAAAAAAAAAAAAAAGATATGGTTGAAAGTTCCAGTAACAGATGTGCACTTGAGGAGCTCATGGCATCTGGACGGAGCTTAAAATATGAATGAATTACGCCTTTTCAGAGGACATTCGCAAACTCTCAGATACTGTCATACAAACCACCACAAGTCAGCTGTTCTAATTGCATTTCACACACACACACACACACACACACACACACACACACACACACACACAGAGTTCCATACACACATACTTCCCTAATGACTAAAGAAAGATATACAGATTCAGCAGAGCTTGTGCTAATTACTACTGTACTAAAAGCTCCACCAGTTAACTAGACACTGACACTGATTTTAGCCTTTGCTCTGTGTGCGTGTATGTGTGTGTGCATGTGTGTGTTCAAAGATGTGTGCAACTTCAAGCCTTAAAAAGCCAGACAATCTGTAAACAAACTGCACCCCGCTACACCATCTGAAAACATTCCAGTTGCAGAGACCCGAAGCACTGTGTTGCAAAATTGAAAGCAGTGTGCAAATAGCTGGCAAGCTTAATGGAAACTTTGAGTTGGTTATCCAATGTCCTAACATACTAAACAAGCCAACCATTGTCTCAGTCTGCTGGTAGCAAATGCTTCCTGTGGGGTCACTGCTATTCAGTGTCCAGAGACATCTTAGATTTTTTTTTTTAATCTCTAAGATGGCGTTCAAATAGACTCATTTAGGAAGGGATATGATAGGCATAGACTATAGACTACACACAAAATGTTACACCTGTTCTTTTTCCAAAGCTTGGAAATAAAATCATCCATCATCCAAGAAAGCAATATATAGTATATAATATATCTACATGCACGAGAAGAATATGACACTTATGTTTAATGCAAGTCACAGATTCAATGCTAGTGTGGAATGGTTTAGATGGTTATCTAATAAATGCACTCATCCATCATGGGGGGAAAAAGCAATATATGTGCTATGTTTGAACCGAAATGCATGATTAGTTGCTTGGGAAATAGATATACCTGCCTAACATGAAAGAATGCGACACCTACACAGATCAAGCTTGGGTTTCATGCCCCCATCATACTGCAAGATACTCTTGCTCTCCTCGTATCTTTAATTTCACTAAGGTCCCACCAGGAAGAAAAATAATCGCTTGCTTTAATATTTGAGAGCAACAAGCGAAAGGAGGTAATGATGTTGTGGAGGCAGCCAAAGAGAACGGCACATCCTCTCCAGTGGGTCTTCATCTCATCTAATTACGCTCTTAGTCACAGCTGCAGTGCCAGATTAATCTTTTTTTTCTCTCCCCCTCCCACCCTCCCCACAAGCTTTTTGAGATTCACCGAGCCATCGCAAGAAGTTTCCAGTCTTTTCAAACTTTCCCTACTCGATTGTCGACGGGAAGGAGTCTGCAGAGTTCTTCTTCTCGAGCTCATCGGAGTTCAGCAGACACAGAATGCTCCAAACAATATCGAACCTCCATCTGTCCGGCATGCGTGCTATTTTTAGCAAGTCAATCTCTTGCTAGCTGACGCCACGTAAAAACGCCTCGTATGCGGAAGCCAAAGACAAGCTGCCACAGGAACCAATTAGACAAGCCGCTCTCTCACCATGGCAGCAGCAGAGTCTCGGCGCAGTTGTCAAGGCAACTGGGCTGTCTGTGTGCCTCGGACGGTGTGTAAAATGCAAATGCTATTCCCAAATGTAGTCTGTCAGGACTCATCGCTCACTTTCAGATGACTCCGCACAGTCGGAGTTAGTTAAGGCAGCAATCATGTGTGCTTAGCGTTTGCTTTGAGCGACGGTGAGGTTACGAAGCACGGCTTTAGTGGTAATACTGTCTCTTGGAATACTTTTGTTAGTTGTTGCCCTGGCCTTGCAATGAGTGGCAAAGTTTTCATGAAGCATTACATTTTGCAAAGGTGATGCAAAGGTTATCAGGGAGTTTATAAAAGTTAGTTTCCATCAGGGAATCCAAAAGGGCCTTTATTTTCAGGAGCATCTGATATGAATATGAAATCTTTACGGAAAAAAAATCTAAAAATGTTTTGGTTACATGAAATGTATTTAAAGCACACCTATTATGGTTTTGAAACCTGCCTAATTTTGTTTTAAAGGTCTCATACAATAGATTTACATGCATCCAAGGTCAAAAAACACTTTAATGTGCTCATAATTAAAACTGCAGAATTACATTTTTTCCCCCAGTGTCAAAAATGACTTGTTAAATGATCAGTTCTAAAGGATTCAGTCTAAACTCCTCCTTTCAGAGAGGAGTTTTCATACTCTTCTCTGATTGGTCAGATGTCCCAGTCTGTTGTGATTGGTCTACCGCTGTCAGCGTGTTTCAAAAATGAAACGGTCACTACCATAACCAGTTTCAACTCCGTCTGTTTGCGAACAGTCAATGAAAACCAGAGGCTTAGTTTTTTGTTACAAACCTACGTAGGTTAGTACAGGAAGTAAAGTCTGGAATTACTGACTCGTTTCAGCTGTTCAGAATCGGTTCCTTCTTTTGGGAGTCAATAACTCCGTTTGTCGTGTGCTTTGATTTTTGAAACTTTGCAGATTTTTTGCATTCACAAACAGCTCTATAACACACTACATGAAAGGTAATATTTGAAAAACCATAACAGGTGCACTTTAAACATATTTTTACCACAGATCTCTTGATTTCTTCTTTCTGATTGGTGAGAAGGTGTTGATTCGTTTTCTGTAACAGCAACTCTGACATTAGTGTGGGCTGTACTTCAGATCACAGGTTCATTTTAATGCGCTTGTTCTAATTTTTTATTTACAACTCATTTACAGGGACATGTATGACAGATGCTCCACGTAATCTAAGGCTAATAATAAACATATATTAAAAAAAACAAAACATGTTGTTAATTAACAAAGAAAAGCACATGATTGTTGTTGTTATGATTAATGTTGTGCTTTGTAATAGTCAGTAAGTTTTGCACCACGGGAAGGACGGAGGACATTGCGCTTTCCAGGTTCTCAGAAACATGACAAGTTTTCTTAACTTCAAAAAAGGACAAAAGTGAGGCTGGTGAAGGGATGACGGTTTATAACTGCCATAACGAAAGTGATAACATGAGCTGACTTGTTTTGTGGATGTTCTACAACATTAAATGTACCCATAAATGGATAAAAACTATGCCATTTATTAATAAACAAAAAAATGTTAGCTTTGACACATTGCTGTTTATAAGAGGAAGAAAACGTTTCAGGACGTGCTGTGTCATTGACTATTTTCCTATAACAGAATGCCCCCAAGTGTTTTATTCCTTAAGTATTAAATACAGTACATACTTGCTTTTTCGGCCTCCTTTTGGTTGAGTTTCACTATCCGCCTTCATATTCCCACTACTATCATTGCTGCAGCTTGTTTTATATACAGGTATATGTATATTTACCCACAAAACCATGATCACATGGATTGAATAAAGGTTTCTAGATGAGCAGAGTGTAGGATTATTGTGTTATGTTATTGCAAGTTTTTGAAAAAAAGTAGACACCTCATTCTTCTGTGGTTACTGAGTTCGAGCTTGGTAACTGGCTAAACAGGAATATGAGTTGCTTCTGAATGTGGTAAGAAGTGATATTTTCTTAGTATACTGTATTGTACATGTAACAGTGCGAGTAATATAGAGTAGCCAATAATTGAGGTGTCTCTTCAGCCTCTGTAAGGGCAAGGGTTCCACTTTAGTCATTCTGAGCAAACAGCTTATAACAATTCCTCACCCCTCTCACACAGCTTTTTTTTTTCCATCTCTGAAATCACTCTACTGCCTCATAAATGCAGCTGACCCAAAATAGCCTCACTTGGACTTTGGAGAGAGAGCGAAAGAGGTTCAGTGGGAGATGCTGAAGTCGCCATGACAACAAAAGTAACACTAAGCAACTAGCAACCCACTTTGCTGAAAATCTATTAGAAAATGGGCTTGTTTGACAGAGAGGCTTGGGACAACATTCAGCAAAATAGAAATGACATTTATTATGGGCCCGCTATTCATTGTGAAATCATTTTGAAAGCTTTTTTTTTTTGGAAGCCAGTGTTGCTGGCTGAAATAGGAGATATTGTGGAGGAATTTGGAAAGAATACTTAAGATACTATACTGTATGTTGGCTTGAATCCTTAGCTTGGAAATGTTTTTATTTACATCAAGCCACATATCAGATCACAGTTGACTTTCCTTTCCCAAAAGATGCATTTTGTAAACTGTGCATGTCTTTCTCAGGTGCCAAGAAGTTAACCAACAAGGCAACACTGTGGTATGTCCCCGTATCACTTCAAAATGTGGAAAAAATCATTGAAGTCCCCCCCATTGAGGTAAGACTTTACATTGTCCCCATAGAACATAAAGTAACTTACACTAATTTATATCGATCGCATCCATTAAAAAACTAACTTAAACTTGCAGTTAGTGCACTGTTTGGGAATGAGCTTTCTGTATAGTGACTCCAGTAACTTGTTGAATCCAGACAAAGTAAATAAATGTAAATAAAAAAACGAATTTGTTATAGTTGTGTAAAGAATAAAACACAATGGAACATGCTGTTATAGGAAAATAATCAACAATCACAACACCCTGATGCACTGCTTTCACCCTGATTATTTTCCAATAACAGCATGTTCTGAAGGCTTTTATTCTTCTTGTACCACAGTGATTTGCCAACAATTACATATTTTTATGTAATAATGAGTGACATGTCATAATTTTTATTCATTTATAGTTACATTTAACGTACATCTGAGAGTTCCAAATTATCACTTAGCTTATAGCAGCTATAAACAAGAGAGATATTTGAACAAGATCCATAGAACGGTTTTCATTATTTTTATATTTTATTTTCCCTTTTTTTAAAAAAAATAATAATAGTGAAGACTATAAACTATAAACTATGACAGATTTATGATTATGTAGTGTCTTCAATCTTCAAAGGACACTTGATGACAACTTCTTGAAACAGCCGCTAGGGATGTTCCCACATCTATTGAACACTTGGCTGCTTTCAGAAATACTGTTTATTTCATTTTGATGTTTTGGAAATAAATTCACACTCATGACCCGATGAACGCCATGAGCTGATGTTTGTTTTGGTTTCTAATGTTTCTTTGGTTCAAGTTCTGTCTCTGGCCCTGTCCTTCCATTGGTTTGTTGCCTGATTGTGTTCACCTGTTCTGTGTTTGACTACTTAATCACTGTTGTGTCTACGTATCATCACAAAGTCTTATTGGGCAATTAGTTACTTTAAGTCTGTGTCCTGTTTCCCGAGTTTGTGTTTTATATGTTCTGGTTTTGACCCTAGTTCCAGTTCCTTGATTCTGTTTTATGGATTTTCCTTGTTTAACTTGTGCTATTTGTCGCTATATGGACTTTGTTATGATTCTTACATATAAGATAAAGCACATACCAGGTTTACACACCAGGCACTTGTATCCTGTCTCTCACTGCACGTTACACATTCATTCATCCTCATTAAGTGCTTTATCCTGGTCAGGGTCACAGTGAATCTGGAGCGTATCCCGGGAACACTGGACAGGAAAACAACAATCTTTAATATTGAGCACATCTGGTAGGGCGTTTTTGTTTTTGAGCTGTCAGCATTGCTCACAGTCTGACTTAAGCATGAGTACAAGGTCATTTGAATCTCCAGGACACTTGCACTCAGCTTCTTAGTGACTGTTGGAGAGTCTGAAGGGGGTTATGATGTGGTCATGGCATTACATAATGTGTTGTGAATAATGTGCAGGGCCTTCCCCAAAGAAATTTTAGCTTCGCTTAATTGTCTTATGCTAGGTATATTTTTAATATAAGACTTATATTATACAGAAACTGGACAATTGAAGATTGAAAAAATTGTCTCATGTTTATTTCCAATCTTTAACTGTCTAGTTTCAGTGAGGCTGTGCCTACTGTAGCCTCAGATTCTTGTTCTTGACTGACAGGACTGGAACCTGATATGGTCTTCTGCTGTTTTAGCCAATCTGTCTTAAGGTTCAACATATTGTGAGTTTTGAGATGCTTTTCTGCTCACCATGGTTGTAAAGAGTGGTTATTTGAGTTACCATGCACTTCCAGTCAGCTTGAACCAATCTGTCTATTCTCCTCTGACCTCTTACATCACATCAAGGTTTTTCCAACCACAGAACCTCTGCTCACATTATCTTTTTTGTTTTACACACCACTCTGTGTAAACTCTAGAGATTATTGTGCACGAAAATCCCAGGTGATTAGCAGTTTCTGAAATACTCACACCAGCCTTTCTAACACCAACAACCACGGCACAGTCACAGAGATCACATTTTTTCCCCATTCTGATGTTTGATGTAAACAACAACTGACGCTTTTGACCTGATTTTATGCAAGGTGCTGCTGCCACATAATTGGCTGATTGAATAATTGCATGAATGTATAGGTGCTTCTAATAAAGCTTAAGTGTAATAAAGTGTATGTATATTTTTCAGTACTCCAGTCCTGACCAGGAGGAGCTAGGTAAGAAGAGGTATGAAGCTCAGAAGCTTGAACGAATTGAAACAAAAGAAAGGAATGACGAGATCATTACACCAGTTTCTCTTCCTGGTAAAACTTATTTAAATGTACATATACATATACATCATAATAATAATGTTAATAATGCTTCTTCACAGCTGTCCTGATTATGTAGAGCTGATTTGTAATTTTAAAGCTAATAGCTAAGCCCACTGACCTTGTCACTGAATTAATAACATTTATTGCCCATGGGCTTAAAAATGGTCATGTGGTGCGGCTATGATTGTTACCTACAAATAACAATTCTTTAATACGCTTAAAAGCCTGTTTAAAAAAATAAATAATTTACCAATAAAACTGATAAAAAAATGTTCAAGCCCAGTATTCACTTCAACATGCTGTATCAGTGAGTAATATTGAATATATGACAGCTATATAGTTTTTTTCTAAAATTGACATAATTTTACAAACCTTCTAGATGTCTCCAAGGATCCCTGGTATTTTGCTGTATGGTGTCACTTATTATTATTATTATTATTATTATTATTATTATTCATTATGAAAGCTCCAAAATGTTCTTTTTCTTATGGTCGCACCAGATGATATTTTGTAAAATGAACATGAATTATGTGAATTATGAATTAACTATAAGTGCAAATGGTTTGCAGTTTTGATCAGCAGTGCAAAACAAGTTTGAAATTGTGACAGATGGCAAAATAAAAATATAAAATGATTTAGAGCGATTTCAAACAGTCATACCACATGATATTGTGACTCTTCTATTAAATGAAGAATGTACTATGTATGATGTACTAGATATGTTTTATGTCATATTATGTGTTTACATTTTTTTAAAGGCCAAAAAAAAAATTGTTGGACAGAAAAGTCAACCCATGTCCTTGTATACTTGTTATACTTCTGACACAGTTCGTTAGTAGTTTAATTAAAAAAGGAGTCTAATAATGGTTTTCTCTATTCTATGTCTTTTTCTGGACACATGCAGAAAGACAGACAAAAGGTATGTATCCCCAAAAATTAAAATGCCAGACATAATTTTATATAAGGCTTTAGTTCCCCATCCTTTTTTATAATTACTGCAAAGAGTTTGTTTGTGCTACTGCTAATGAGTTTTCAGTAGTGAACAGATTAGTCAGTTTACTTGGGAACTCGGGAGTATTCTATTTAGAGTAGTCTATTTATCTGCTGAATAGTTTCTGAAGATAAAATGTAATGATTCAGTGACAAAAAAATACATGTTCAAGTTGTAAATAAATTTTTTTTTGGTGGGCTATTCAGTAATAGAGTTGCATGTGTGTGTGTGTGTGTGTGTGTGTGTGTGTGTGTGTGTGTGTGTGGCAGAACCATATACCATCGGATTCAGCCAGTCGAGTCTCATCCACCTGATTGGTCCTTCAGATTGCACTCTGCATGGCTTTGTACAGGGCGGTAAGGAACTCTACAGCTATGACTACACAACATTTACTGGATGTTCTTTGAACACTGGCTAAATGTTTTAAGAAATCCAAAGGATCCAGTCTCATCTGGTTCCTGTTGAGAGAAAAGTAGCTTGTTTGCCGGAATAGGAATGAAGAAACAGGGCACAACAATGTAATGCTGTGTGTGTGTGTGTGTGTGTACAGACAGAGAAAGTATTGGAATGGGACCATCATGTCATGGTCTGTAACTTCCTCCGCAACACGTACATGTACAGAGCGAGAAATCAAAATCGTTGACCTGAACAAGTTACATAAACACGGCAACATCCACAGCGGCTCAGCTACGTACACACAGCAATCCTAATGAGAGAGAGAGAGAGAGAGAGAGAGAGAGAGAGAGCGAGACAGACAGACAGACAGACAGACACACAGACACACACACAAACACACAGAGAGAGAATTGAATTTGAATTGAATTGAATAGAGAGAGAGCTTTTATTCAACACTCATAACTTACTTTTTCTTTTAAAAACAAGGGTAGCATGAAGTAGATTTGTGAGAAAGTTGTGAAAGACTAACAGATTAGTTCAGACAAGAATTGTTATAGACTGTGATGTTTGCAGATGACGTTGTGATCTACAGTGAGAGCAGGGAACAGACAGAAGAGAACTTGAAGAGGTGGAGGTTTGCTCTTAAAACTAAAGAAATAAAAGTCAAATGTTTGTCAAGACAAAATTAAGTGTATAAATAAAAACAAGGTGGGTAGTATAGTCAAGCTACAGGAAACAGTGCACAAAAGTGCAGAAGTTTTTTTTAGAAAAAGGTGTGGGAAAAGGTGAAAAATAAAGTGTAGATAGGATATTGCAGAAGAAGAAAAGTGTCAGGAGTGATGTGTGATGCAATTAATGTGAAAAAAGTAAGAGACAGAGCTTAATATTTTGGGTGTTTCTTTGTGAGTGACCAAGATGGATGGGATTAAAAATAAAAACATTTTATAGACAAAACAGGTAAAAAAATTAAGAGCGAGAGAGAGAAAGAAAGGAGAATTCAGAGGAGGGACAATGGATATATTGGTAGGTGAATGTAAATGATAGAGGTGCTAGGCAGGAGATGTTAAAGAAGACCAAAGAAAAAATATTTGGATGTGGTCAATGTGCATGTGCAGGGAATTGGTGTGAAAACGTAAGGTGCAGAGGACAGGATGAGAAGGTGCAGAGGTGGACAAGACTGACTTACTACAGAGTAAAAGAAAAAAAGTCTCATTTGTAAATGGTAAAATTTAGAAAGGATTGTCTAAATGAAAAGTGTCATCTAGAGAAGCTGCTCAGCAAAAAGTGACAAGTGAGCGCAACAATTTCTTTAATCTGATGTAACTCAAATTTTCTTTCTCTTTACTACATTTTGTTAGAAGTAAATCAACTTTAGTTCAGGTAACTTTTATTAAACTTATTGTCAACTGTTTTATGCAGCAATGTTTTTTGAATTTTGGATTTTAAAAACTTTATTGATCCCAAAGGAAACTTGTTTCTTTGCATATCCCAACCTGTATGTATGTTGAGGTCAGAACACAGAGTCAGTGAATACACGGCGCCCCTGTAGCTAATAGGGTTAAAGGTCTTGCTCAGTGGCTCAGTGGCCAAATAAGCGCACACACACACACACACACACACACACACACACACACTCACAGGTAAGTAGTGGCATTATTTGTGATTACTATTAGGCTGCACATCAGCAGATGCACTTTATACTTGTTGAACTTCTGTTCACTTATTGTTTTTGTTAAGAAATTCTTTTGTTTATACAGCCTGTATTTCATC
>JANDJT010000190.1:7166500-7179110 GCA_024331685.1 Stegophilus panzeri | reverse complement strand
AAGAAGGCATAAAAGGCAGAACTATCGGTATCGGCCGATATCACTCTGAATAATCGGTTATCGGTATCGGCTGAGAACGTTTCGGTGCATCTCTATTTATTATTATTATTATTATTATTATTATTATTATTATTATTTTGGTTTGTTTTGTATATAAGGAATAAACCCGGATGGGTGTGGTGTGATACTTCTCCCAAAGTGTTTTAATCCTTTCTTAATGAGTGACACATCATACTTTTTATCCATTTATAGTATTATTTAATGTTGTTGGACATCCATGAATCAGTACGTTCCTGATCTCACTTATGTTAATCAACTACAGCATGTCCCAAACGTCTGCATACATTGGGGACTATGTTTGGCAGCACAACGTCTGTCGTGCCTTCGTCAATGGATGTTCGTTAACATCGACCGACTCCTCGGTCGATCCGCAACACTTCCAGATAAGTTTGGTGACAGTGTCGTGTGTGACATGCTCGCCATGTTTCCTGTTAAACTCCATCACAACCTTCGACAGCTTCCCGATTCAGCCACGAGAATGATTTCAATACGTTCTTCTTTAGTCAAAGGCATTCTTAAAGGCTATCTGAAAAAAATTAAATAATATAAACTAAGTATGTAAGATTTTGGAAGACATTTATCTAAAAAGTGTTCATTTTCCCTATGCATGGAGCCTTTTAGGACACCCTGTATAAATATGTGTTTGTTTGTTTGCAGACCTGCAAAGACTTTCCCCTTCATTTCTGGAAACTCCATCCAACAACTTTAAATCCAAAAATGTATCTCCTCACAGAAAACTTCACCATATCAGAATGACATGGAGCGTCCGCTAAACGAGGTGCTATGAACGAGCTGTTACTATAGAAACAGTCATATATTAGAACGCGCACATTAAGATAGAGCCCTGATTTGAATTACATCCAGCAATATTGTCAGAGCTGCTGTTACAGAAAATGAATCAGCACCTTCTGATGAATCAGATTAAAGAATTGAACAGTCCTATGGTATAATGTCTTTTACTGCCTTCAAATCAATTGCAATAAAAGGCACAAAAAATAATCTGCAGGTTCATGAGAATCTTCCCAAGATCTGTTGTGAACTAACACAACCCCCACTTTGAGATGAATAACAGCTTTTCCGTGTGATGTGAAAGCGATGAACCGTGTGACCCTCAGTTCTGAAAAACTGGAATATTCCTAAAGCCGTGACATTTAAAGACAAAGAGAAGACATTTTTACCCTAGACGCGTGCATTAATTTAGTGTTCTGAAGAATTTGGTGACAGTTTGATGGAATGTTGTCTTGGATTTGGTGTTATGGATGGAAAGGCAGCTCATTATATGCTATGGACAGACCAGAGCAGAAGAAAATGACACATTTTCTCCTCTAAGCCTCTTAACCACAGCTGAGTCTATAAGCAAGGACATCTGGCACACATGTAGACACACAAACACACAGTCTATTAGCTTGTTGTTGTTGTTTTTTCGTTCTGTCCCTCACACTGTTTCTTTCCCTGCTGCACTTTAAAAGATGAAGGTGGGAAGCAGATGAATGCTTTTCTAAAGGATCAGAGAGAAGGACAGGTCTTTAGGTTTGTGTGTGTGGCTCTTGGCAGCCTGTTGCTGGAGACGAAACAAACACAGCCACAGCACTGATTTCACACCTTACGAAAAAGGAATGATCCTGTCACCTTGTATCTCTCCAATTCTTTTTTTACTCCCCCCCCCCCCTTCATCTCGCTGCCACTATCACCCTCTTTCTTATTTGTACTATTACATCTCTCTTTCTTCCTCCCCGTTCTCTTTCAGTGTAGCGGGGTTAGCGTGGGGGGTTGTTTCTGTGGAAACTGGGGCTGATTGCCAGGGAGGAAAACAACATGCGAGTGAAATTAAAGCGAACGGCGAGACGAAAATCTGTTTCCTTGCAAATGTATAGACGTGTACGTTAAGACAGTGTTTAAAAAAAAAAGCATTCCGAGTGCAAATAAGACCTGCGGAAGTGATGCGCTGCTTTAGATTTTCATTATTCATTAGGTACGCAGCATCAGGTTTTCATGTCATTATAAGTCAGCGGTGTAGCCAGAAATTCATTTTGGATAAGGAACTATGCTAAGTAATAGCACATTTACTGCGTGATCTGCACAGTTAAATGGAGAACACGTTCATGCATTTTGGTAGGATGCCAGACAGTAGAAGTAAAATCATGCACCACCAACCGAATTTACCATATTAATAATTTTAACAGGTGTAGGAAATAAAATACCTCTATAAAAGTTCTGCTCAATATGATTCAAATAACATGCTGGTAATAGGTGGAAAATGAAATCTTACCTCCTAAAACCAGATCTGTGCTCTTTTTACTCCTCCTCCATTAGGCTTTCACCACCTTAATATCCCTGAACAACTCAGGGAGAATGATAAAATTTCTCCAATTATAAATGAGTGTGCATACTTGTCCAAGTTTTTTCTTCTTTATTCCCCCCCTAAATGTTTCTATTTGCTTTGCACTCGAATTTTGTTGGTTGCTATATCACATTAAAGGTGGAAAAATCAAAAGATGTCCATCCATCCATTTTCTGTACCGCTTATCCTACAGAGGGTCACAGGGAGCCTGCAGCCTATCCCAGGGAACTCGGGGTACGAGGCAGGGGACACCCTGAACAGGGGGCCAGCCCATTGCAGGACACATTCATACACCCATTCACACACTGAGGACAATTTGGAAATAAGCCAGATGTCTTTGGACTGAGGGAGGAAACCCCCCGAAGCATCGGGAGAACATGCAAACTGGTAACTAAACTCTGTGCACACAGGGTGGAGGCAGGATTCGAAACCCCAACCCCTGGAGGTACGAGGCAAACGTGCTAACCACAAAAACCTGCAATTTTAACAGTGGAGATGTGTGTAGTCTTTTTATATCCACTGAACAGAAGAAACTAATTTTGGCTATTAGCATTCAAAGAAACTGTACTGCGCTGCCAGCATATATTATTGTGCAAAGGTTTGAAAAGTGGATGTGGTGGCAAAAATGCATCTTTTTTTCCCCAAGCACTATGATTTACTCTTCAGTCACTGTGTATGCTGGGTCTTTTTGCAAAGGAGTGACAGGTCGACTGTTACATGTCTGTTACATAAACTTGTACAGACTTTACATAGCTTAAAAATGTGCTTTCTGGAATAGGGCTCGATGGATATCAATAACCAGGCCATCATGTGGCAGGAGCACAATGCGTAAAATCATGCAGATACAGGTCAAGAGCTTCAGTTAATGTTCACATCAAACATCACAATGGAGAAAAATGTAATCTCAGTGACTTTGACTGTGGCATGAATGTTGGTGCTACATGGGCTGGTCTGAGTATTTCAAGGTTTCAACTGCTGATCTTCTGGGTTTTTCACACACAACATTCTCTAGAGTTTACACAGAATGGTGAGGGGAAAACAACAAAAAACAACCAATGAGTGGCAGTTCTGACTGTGGTTAAATTAATTGATGAAAAAGATCATAGGAGAATAGCCTGACAGGAAGGCTCTGGTAACTCATATAATCACTCTTTACAACTGTGGTGAGCAGAAAAGCATCTCAGAATGTACAGTATGTTGAACCTTGAGGGAGATGGGCAGAAATGGAGTGGTGTGTGAGTGTGTGTGTGTGTGTGTGTGTGTGTGTGTAGGGTGGTGGGGGGCGTATCATTAAGCCTTAAACAGCTGCATAAATGCTTCAGGATTTTAGGGATTTCAAGGGATATTTTTTTTGGCTAAGCTTCTCTAGAAATAATTATAGGGCACAGGAAAGTTGCATCCATCATTATTACAGATTTTGTGTGTGTGTTTGTGTCTGTGTACCTGTGTGTATGTGTGTATGCGACTCGGAATCTGTTTGCAAATATGGCACTGCTTCTGTAATCTGAAAATAGATGCAAAGAAATCACTGCCAAAACAACACGCCGAAGTATTTTAAGACTTAACACTACTTTTTTTTTTGTCCTCTCATTTGTCCTCTCATTTTGCCTCATGTGCAACACTACTTTTTAAAAATGTATTTATTTATTTACTTATTTATTTATATTTATGAGCATCTGGACCATAAAGACAATGTGAAAATATACGTAAAGAATCTGACTCTGGGGGCCTTTTGTGACAATCTTCCAGCATCTGTTGCCATGGTAACATTTCTTTATGAAGCAGCTTGGTTCGGGCCTTTTGATTATACTGCTATGATTAAAACACTGGGGGAGAGACAGAGGGAAGGAGGGAGGTGTGTTCTTTTCAAGAGCAGAAGTAGATTTTATTTACAAGCTGTGAGTACTCACTCTTTGGTCTGCACTCTGCATTAACACTGCCTGAAGTGGAGTAGGAAATATTAGACTAAACAGACGAAGAATGAGATATACCGCTGAATAACGACAGTGCAGAGGAAGACTTTTTTGTTATCTTAAATAGCCGCTTTCGGCTTAATGCAATGTGGGAAGAAATTTGCAACTAATCGTAATCGAGGATACGAGTGCTGCCAATGAACTGGACTGTGCTGGAGCTGGTGTTCTAATTGGACATTGTGTGTGCAGTTCTTCCTTTCAGTCCATTGCATCACACACATACATCTTTAATTTTTTTTTACTGCACAGCCAAAGTCCCCTTAAGCTACCGTGGCCTTGCCTGGCCTCAGTGTGGTCCCTATTTTTCTCCAAAAATACTGACCTTTGTTAACTCATGCAGCAATGATGAATAAAAATTATGGGGTTAACTGTGGAGCATGGCAGTCAATATCCAGGTAGTTTGTAGTTGTAGTTTAATGTCATGTGCAGTAGAGTGTGTTAAAGTTGTCTGTTTAAAAAAGAAAATGCTTCAGTAACCAGACACTGAAGACTTGTAGCCTATTGCTTTGCCATCTCCAGGCAGCCGATTTCTAGAGGTTTTCCTAGAGGAGGTGGTTGAACTTGTCTTGGCGCTCAGTAACAAAAATATTCTCAGGAAGTTTGCTTTATACAATAGAAGACAAGTGACAAATATACATAAAATATACACCGATCAGCCATAACCTTAAAACCACCTGCCTGTTGTGTAGGTCCCCCTTGTGCTGCCAGAACAGACCTGTCCTCCATAAGACCTCTGAAGGTGTGCTGTGGTATCTGGCACCAAGACGTTAACGGCAGATCCTTTAAGTGCTGTAAGTTGCGAGGTGGGGCCTCCATAGATTGGACTTGTTTGTCCAGAACATCCCACAGATGCTCGATCAGATTGAGATCTGGGGAATTTGGAGGCCAATTCAACACCGTTTTGTCATGATCCTCAAACCATTCCTGAAGAATTTTTGCAGTGTGGCAGAGCGCATTATCCTACTGACAGAGGCCACTGCTATTAGGGAATTCCACCACAATTTGGCCCTTGTCAAAGTTGCTCAGATCCTTACACTTGCAAATTTTTCCTGCTTCCAACACATCAACTTTGAGAACTGACTGTTCACTTGCTGCCTAATATATCCCACCCCTTGACAGGTGCCAC
Organism: Stegophilus panzeri; assembly: GCA_024331685.1. Taxonomy (NCBI): domain Eukaryota; kingdom Metazoa; phylum Chordata; class Actinopteri; order Siluriformes; family Trichomycteridae; genus Stegophilus; species Stegophilus panzeri. The sequence continues at coordinate 7,173,610 of JANDJT010000190.1, read as the reverse complement.
TGTAGCGAGATTATCAATGTTATTCACTTCACTTTTCAGTTATGAATGTAATGGTAATGCCAAATAGCTTATTGAAGTAAGGGGGTAAAACACAATTGGGCACGCAGAAAATAATCAACAACAGGGTGGTGTAATGCTGATTGTTGATTATTTTCCTATAACAGCACATCCTGAAGTGTTTTATTCCATATAGACTACAGCAGTTTGTCAACGCTAACAATTTTTTTGGGAAAAAACATTTCCTGGTCTTTTTCCAATCTACAGCTGAGCCTGTGCCCCGTGTAGTCTCAGATTCCTGTTCTTGGATGACAGGAGTGGAACCTGATGTGTTCTTCTGCTGTTGTCGCCCATCTGCCTGAAGGTTCGATGTGTTGTGTATTCTGAGATGCTTTTCTGCTCACCATGGTTGTGAAGACTGGTTATTCAAGTTACCATAGCCTTCCTGTCAGCTCGAACCACACTGGCCTTGTCTGCTGATCTTTCTCATCAACAAGGTGTTTCTGTCAGCAGAACTGCTGCTTACTGGATGTTTTTTTGCAACATTCTGTGTGAACTTTATGACTGATGTGTGTCAAAATCCCAGGAGATAAGCAGTTTTTTACAAACACAAATCAGCCCATCTGGCAACAAAAGCCATGGCACAATCAAAATCACTGAGATCCCTTTCTAATGTTTGATGTGAATATTAACTGAAGCTTTGAGCTGTATCCCCATGATGTTATACATTGCTCTGCTGTCACATGACTGGCGGATTAGATAATTGCATGAATGAGAAGGAATACAGATGTTCCTTTTAAAGTGGCCAGTGAGTGTAGATACTATAACATACAGTTCCCTCCACTAATATTGGCACCCTTGGTAAATAAAAAAAGAAGGCTGTAAAAAATTGTCTTTGTTGTTTAACCTTTTGATCTTTTGTTCAAAAATTTTACAAAAATACTCTGCTCTCAGGGATATTAAAGAATCGCAAACACAACACAGGTTTATAACAAAAAAATCTTTGTTAAATATAGGTGTGCCATAATTATTGGTACCCCTATGAATTCATATGACAAAAGTATATTTGAAGTATATTCCCATTGATATTTTATATTTTTTTAGTACACCTGGGTGACTAGGAACAGGAAATGGCTCAGTGATGACTTCCTGTTTCACAGGGGTATAAATATGAGGTAACACATAGGCGAAGTTCCCTTAGTCATTCATCACAATGGGTAAGACCAAGGAATATAGCTGTGTTGTGCGGCAAAAGGTTATTGCGCTTCACAAAATGGGAAGTGGCTATAAGAAAATAGCACAAGCATTGAAAATGCCCATTTCCACCATCAGGGTAATAATTAAAGTTCCAGTCAACTGGAAATGTTATGAATCAACCTGGAAGAGGACGTGTGTGTATATTGTCTCTATGCACTGTGAAGAGGATGGTTCGAGTGGCCAAAAAATCTCCAAGGATCACAGCTGGAGAATTGCAGATGTTAGTTACATCTTGTGGTCAGAAAGTCTCCAAAACTACAATCCGAAATCGTCTACATCACCACAAGTTGTTTGGAAGGGTTGCAAGAAAAAAGCCTCTACTCTCATCCAAAAACAAGAATGGTTTCCTGACCACAAAATCAAGGTCCTGCCATGGTCATCCCAGTCCCCTGACTTGAAACCCATAGAAAACCTGTGGGGTGAACTGAAGAAGATTAAGATCAAAATTTGAAGGATCTGGAGAGATTCTGTATGGAGGAATGGTCTCAGATCCCTTGCCATGTATTCTCCAACCTCATCAGGCATTATAGGAGAAGACTCAGATCTGTTATCTTGGCAAAGGGAGGTAGCACAAAGTCTTGACTAAAAGGGTGCCAATAATTGTTGCACACATATATTTAACAAAGATATTTTTTTTTGTTGATAAAGCTGTGTTTTGTTTTCAATTATTCGATATCCATGAGAGCAGAGTATGTTTGTGAATGTTTTTAACAAAAGATAAAAAAAATTTCACAGCCTTCATTGCTCATATTTACCAAGGCTGCCAATATTAGTAGAGGGCACTGTACTAGAACAAGCACATTAATATTAAACATGTGATTTGAATTACACCTGGCACTACTGTCAGAGCAATTGTCAGAAGCTACTACTGTTGCACCATCTGACTAATCAGAATCGAGAATTCAATAGTGGACTGATCTTAAGAAAAACGAAAACTTAATTTTACAATTAAGAAGTGACAGCCTTGAGTGACAGTCAGCATGCGCTGAAATGATAAAATTGAAATGATAAAAAACAATGACAAAAATACCCTGTAACCGTCATCAGAGTGAGTCACCATGAGACTTTACCTTAGGCAGGCAGATGAAGATTGAAGGAGCTTTTATAAATTTAATAACAATGTTCAACACCTGACCATGTCATCTCTCCTGACCATGCCATCTTTATGAGACGGCAAATGAGAGTGTTTGGTTGGTTCTTTTTTTAGCTTGAGACAGAACATTTCAGACCATTAAAGCATGTGCAGGAGCATAACTTCTTCATAATGCAATGCTTGATGGAGCAAATCACCTTAAAAAGAAAATGACCATACCAGTAAACTAATTACAGGTCAGTTTCAATTTACTTTACTGCATTATAGGAATCCATAATGGATACGTTTGGAGCAGTTAGTGTTGTGTGCCTGCTAAATGGTGCTTGCAGGCTTTTATTAATGTTAAGCAAATTAGCAATTTTGAATGCGTAATGAGCAAGAGAAGCAGTAATGCTAGAGACAGTGTGAAAATATTTAAATTGCTTCAGTTCCTGCTAAATATCTTTTACAAAAAAGGTTCATAATTACAGAAATGTAGTATGGAAGTCTAACTGAGATAACAACTAAAATAACTCTAATCAATATAGCGCAATACAACATGATGATGTTTATTCAGCACTATATGGAGTTAACACTGGTATTTAACATTGTCCAATACAAATATACAAAAAGTTGAGTTTAGGGTTTAACCTGATTCAGAATGCAGCAGCATGCCTCGTATTCAACCAGCCCAAGAGAACCCATGTCACACCTCTTCATCTCCCTCCACTGGCTTCCTGTAGCCACCCGTATCAAATTCAAGGCCTTGATGCTCACGTACAAGACCTTGTCTGGAACAGCACCCTCCTACCTCAACACTCTCCTGAAGGTTTACGTTCCCTCACACAATCTGCGATCAATCAACGACTGACCCGACACTTAGTAGTGCCTACTCAGCGTGGCTCAAGGTCCCTTTCAAGAACCTACAAACTAACTGTTCCTCAGTGGTGGAATGAACTTCCAACCTCAATCTGGACCACAGAATCTGTCACTATCTTCAGTAAACAGCTAAAGACCCACCTCTTCCATGAACACCTAAACAACCCATATAAAAAAAAATAAAAAAAACAAACAAAAAAACTTACTCTGGCACTTACACCTCTTCTCTGCACACTTTGCTTCTTCTGGAACTCAATTAATGGAGCTTGTATAGTAGCACTACTTGCATTGTTCTCTGCTTAATATATCGCTTTGCTTGTATTTTCTCATTTGTAAGTCGCTTTGGATAAAAGTGTCTGCTAAATGAATAAATGTAAATGTAAACATAAACTTGATTAATCAGTTAATATGTATGGTAGAGAAGAAGTTTATTTGGTTTTGTTTTCAAACTCTGCCCCATGCTTGGGGGAGGAGCAAAGGACAGGGTAGTTACTGACATTTCATTATGAGATGTATGGGTTGTTCAACAAAGTGGAAGTGGACACACTTAGGTTGGTTGAGTTTTGGGAAATACTTGGGTTGGAAAATCTGATGCAACCAGGCAAACAAAGAAAAATCCCTCAAAATGAGCTGCTTGACTGTATATTCTTGACTCACAATTGTCTACTACAGGGTTAAAATGCACTAGATACACCATATGGCCAAAAGTTTGCGGACACCTGACCATACCACCAATATGTGCGTTTTGAACATCCCGTTACAGATTTAGTCTCCCTTTGCTGTTATAATAACCTCCAATCTTCTTGGAAGGCTTTCCACTAGATGTTGAAGCATGGCTGTGGGGATTTGCTTATTCAGCCACGGGGCAGCTGTGGCTCAGGTGGTAGAGCGGGTTGTCCACTAATCGTAGGGTTGGCGGTTCGATTCCCGGCCTGCATGCCGAAGTGTCCTTGGGCAAGATACTGAACCCCAAGTTGCTCCCGATGGCAAGTTAGCACCTTGCATGGCAGCTCTGCTACCACTGGTGTGTGAGAGTGTGTGTGAATGGGTGAATGAGACACAGTGTAAAGCACTTTGGAGAAAAGCGCTATATAAGTGCGCCATTTACCATTTTACCATTTCAGCCACAGGAACATTAGTCAGGTCAGGCACTGATGTCCGGCGTGGAGGCCTGGGGCATTCCAGTTCATCCCAAAGGTGTTCAGTGAGGTTGAGGTCAGGGCTCTGTGCAGGCCTCTCAAGTTCTTCCACTTCAATCTTGGCAAACCATGTCTTCCTGGAGCTCGCTTTGTGTACTGGGGCATTGTCATGCTGGATCATCTTTGAGCTCCTTAGTTCCAGTGAAGGGAAATTGTAATGCTACAACATACAAAGACATCCTATACAATTGTGTGCTTCTAACTTTGTGGCAACAATTTGTGGAAGACCCACATATGGGTGAGATGGTCAGGTGTCCACAAACATTTGGCCATATAGTGTAATAGCCTATAGCATAAGCCAAGTGGGCTAGCCTCTGGACTTAAATTTGTTTAAGGGTATGTTGTTATTAATGTCATCTTGCCCCACCGAAAATCTGTGGTCATGAGCCACTACTTTGCAAGAGACTACCATCCATATGGTGTAGCCACATTGACACAGCAGTCATTCAATTAAATGGTGAGTGTAGTAAGTAATTGTGACTTGTTTTGCAATTTACTTGCCATATGTCTACCCAGTGTTAAACTGTATAAGCTGCAAGGACTGCAAGTATACATATCATAAATAATAAACTTTAATCAATTGTGCAATTCAAATGTGACATGATGAAATGTGAGAAACTGAAAGGGAATATTTGCTTAAAACTCTATCACAGCTATTTAAAACAATCTAACAAAATCTGTAAATCCCCTCATTTGATTCACTACTTTAGACACCAATCTAAATGGAAACGTCTAATCCATATTGATTTTAGGCCAAGAAGTTATTAATAAGCCTGTAGTGGTGGTATAAGGCAACTGCTAGAAACAGACCTTGCTTGAGTTCCTGCAGAATTTTGGCTGTGTGTAAATGTAAAAAAAAACCGTAACCAACACTTCACTAGTCCACGGCATGGGCTTGGCATTTGTGTAGTATGTGTGTGACTAAAGTACTAAATCTCCTCCAGCTCTATTTCAGAATGGACTCTTTGGTGAATCATGCGAGTGCAAACATGACGGATGAGTTCTAAAAGAACGCAGGTGGAAACCTCACAGTCTCTCTGTTTCAATTTCAAAGTGTCCTCATCCATCTTTTTATGAGGCCTTCTCACCTTCCATTTGCTCGTTCCCATTTTTCACCCAACAGCATTTTGCCAGCGTGCTGCCTGTGAGTCGCAGGGAAACTTTTGCCAGAAATTGTCAAGAGACACTTTGGGAGGCGGCGTTTGGGATTTTTTTTGGGTGGCACATCTAAATTGAGGGGATCTCACTTCGAGATGAGACTCCTTGGGTACAGCTCACACTCACACTAGAATGCCAGCATGTCTATACTTGTAGAGGATTGGGAGCTTTACAAAACGAACAGGCACGAATCTGCAAAACGAAGGGCATTTGTGTATGAAAACACTCTGGCTGTAGTGAAATTATGGCACACGAGCATAATTATAACCCTGCTAAACAGGAAACAGATCCCGAAGAAGCTGGCTCGCTAGCCATTATTGTTTTGTACATTCCTGTTAAAGGTGCTTCTGGTAAAATTGGCATCCCCCCCGTTAAGTCAAAAGTTAATATGCATGGTAGCGAACAAGTTTATTTGATTTTGTTTTCAAACTCTGCCTCATGCTTGGGGGAGGAGCAAAGGACAGGACAGTTAATGACATTTTGTTGTGGGTTGTAAGGGTCATGGTTTTTCCACCAAATTGACCTAGTTTAAAAATATCCATAGCCCCCAAGATCTCATTTTATACCAAATAATTAAAAATAGAGCTGCAACAACTAATCGATAATAATCGATTATGAAGATCGTTGTCAATGAATGTCATTAATGATTATTTGGTCTGTGCATGGCCAAAAAAACGCTTTGGAGAGTAAATGCTAAAGTTGTGTCCCAAATTGACGTACTATACACTTACACTATTTGCCATGTACTCTACCGTCTAGTGTCTCAAATGGAACACTAGTGGTTCTTTTACTAACCGGAAGTAGAAGCTGTTTCCCAGTCGATGGCACATGACGTCAAACGCACGTAATGCGACGCCGCTAGCTTTAGAGTTAACGAAAATCAATTTCTTTAGTTTACTGTTTATGTCAGCGTTACCTTTTATGGCCAGCAAGACCTCAGTCACCATCAGACGGAGGTGTAATCGTCCAGTGACAGCGGAAAAAAGTGTGCAACCTCCAAGTCCTCTAAGGCGGGGGGGGGGCATTTTATGTTAAACACCTTTATGTCTTGTTAGATAAGACTGTAACCTGCGAACTTTACAAAGCGGAGTTTGTGTAGCATGGAAGCATGACAGTGATGCACAAGCATGAGCTTATGTTTATATCGAAAATGCTCCACTGTGTGCAAGGGGTTGGGGAAACTGGTGCGAGTTGCTTAAAGGTTTTAGTTTAATTCAAGTTTATTGTCATTATTTGTATTTGCACGCTTGCAGTGTAACTTCTGTTGTTTATTATAACTGGAGAGATCTGTAAGTGATCTATTAGTAACGAGGCCATGTTGCTCCTCACTTGCAGTGTAGCGCGAGTATGATCTATAATGTCTAATTAAAACTTTACAATCAAAGTAAACATAAGTAAAACAATATGTATAAAGGCAGTGAGTAACAGAAACCATATGGTGCAGTGAAAGTGATATTTTATTATTAGTATAATTTATCCATGCTTTTTTTTGTGCATCCATAAAAATCATTGCATAAATACTTATATATAATATTATAACCAATTATA
>JANDJT010000190.1:7152931-7165905 GCA_024331685.1 Stegophilus panzeri | reverse complement strand
TATTTTGTCTGAAGTTTATATTTGTAACACTCAGTTTGTGGATTTTATTTTAAATAAACTAACACACTGCACTATGAGCTACAGAGCCACATTTACTGTCATATATCTATAAATGAAAAGTATACATCAGAAAAGTACCAACTGCCATGCAATGTTGCTAGCACTACTCCAATAACCATTTCGGAATTGGACGAGTGGAATGATGCACACAGTAAAACGTCCCAGTTCTGTTATACTAAATATAAGCACTCTTGGAACGCCTCTTGACCAATCAAATTAGTGGATCAGAACTGACTGATGTATAAAATGAACTCAAAGACCTCTCAAGTCTTTATGGATATTATGGCCATGTGGAGCACATCCGTCACATGCTGAAGATAGAGACAGTAAAAGTTCTACCAATACAAACAAGCTGAGACTCTATAGGAATCTCATTTTGAGTTCCTGACTTCTTGCAGAGGTTTGGCTCAGACGTCTTCCTGTGGCTGTGTCAAACCCGCCAGCTGATTTCAGCACAGAATCTGATGAGCTCTCTGGGCCGTCCTCTGTCTGTAATGAGAACACTGCTGTGTCTGATATTCTCAAGTCTCTGGCAGAACAGTTACTGCTGTTCCTAAGTCTACTGGAGGGACTTTATTTATTTATTTATTTTCGGCTGAGCTAAATCTGGGGAAATGTGGACCTGCAAGATCCAAGTTGTATTCTGGGAACCAGGGGGGAAAAATTTTCAAAATTAAGTTCTGGAGTTGCTGTAGAGGGCTGCTGCTGTGGAAATGTACAGTATGTAGGCACATAATGTACTAATTTTTCAACTGTTTAATATGAGTCTGATTACTGTCTGGGACCAATTAAATGGAGATTATAATTTATATGAGGAGACCTATAAATAGAACGAATGTCTAAGAGTTAAGCTGGCATAGTTCCCATTAAAGAGGGATAGTGAAGACTTGTTCTCTATGGTCTCATGTCTATAGGACAGATACAGTATGTCCTCTCTCCACTTTGATTGTAACATCAAAACAGGTCAAATTTGAGATTCATGCATTATGCATTATGCTTTTAGAATAATATATTCCATAACATATGGTATAACACGTTCAAACAGAATTTATGACTGTGTCCTAAACCGCATAATGCATACTAATTAGTATGCCTAAATTGACATCAAAGGTGCACTGACTAACTATATGGTGACTTAACATGCAGTTTGGGATACAGCACAAGTGTTCAGGACTTAAAGAGGATATAAGTAAATGCTGAAGTTTCCTCAGTATTATAGAAGCATCATGAGAAAGAAACTTTATTGTGCAAAACACTGACTGTCACAGTTACTGGTAAAAGAGGTAAAAGTGCAGAACCTCTTGGTTGCTCTACTGTAATCTCTCTGCTGTGTAGACTTCTCTGGGGCCATTAGATGTCAACTGGCTGAATAACTAGCTAGCTGTTGAAAATACAGCATAGAGAATAAAACTATCATTGCGTATTGCTCTCAATGTGTGTAGTTCCAAAACACAGAGGAAGCAGGGCAAGCAGGCACCCCAGATGACTCGCTCTTGATGTAACCAAGTTTGAAATACAAAATTCAGAGATATACACAAACGCCTTCCGTTTGTCACTAGAAGGTTATCACAAGTTGTCTAGCTAAACAACCGCACAACTGGTTGAGCATACAAATTCCATAACCACGATAAATCAGCTGACTATCATTCACGGTCTTCCAGCCAAATTAGAGCGCAAAGAAATGCGGTACCTGATTAGCAAGAAATAAAAAATAAATTAAAAAACATAGAATCCTTTTTCCTCTTATAGTGGATTATTGAACTCTTTATGAGTTCTTTATGAGGTCTCTTTGCCTGTCACCCTGTAATAGGACATCTTTTGTGCCTAAAATTGAGGCACGATGATCTTTGATGTATCTGAGCTGGCTTCTGATGTATGCATGCAAATTTCGAACACTCTTGATACAGTACAACACTGACTGAATTACTATTACAGGATTGTCTTTGTCATCTTTTCGTATTTAGAAAGCGAGCAAAAGATTGACACCTTGTTCTCACCAAGAAGGCCACTAAGGTGGTTTTCACACTGGGCACATTTTCTGCGATCTGAAGTGCTATTAGTTCCCGGCGCAGCAACGTTAGTCTGGATTCAGACTCGCTCGATTCTATCAAACACCGGTGCATTTTCGTTCATCGTACGTCATCACAAACTCACATGGAGAACACAACGCCTCACTGTATTTTTGTTCTTTTTATTTGTTATTATGCGCAGCAGATATAATGCGCAGCAGTGGACCTCTTCTGTGTCCCACAACGTTCCCCTGCTACTCATGGTACACATGTGTTGTTGAAACTAATGATATCGTCAATGTTTAAAACACATGTACAGTTTACTTCCTGAACAAGTGTGGACTTCATGGACTTCACATTCATGGGAATCACGGCACAGTTCCAGTGCAACTGAAATCAGACCACCTCCTACAGGTGGTCTACAGGCTTCCCGGTCCACATGACCACTTTCACATTACATTTTTCATGCAAACCGTTCTGTTTTGGATTAAACTACCAGTGTGAAAGCCCCCTAAGGTGCTTTGCCAGTCCCTTGCATTTTGAGACTCGAATACTGGAACTCATTCCCATCTGATGTCCCTGTTTGTGCCATTATGTCTATGAAAATGGTTAAGGATGCATCTTTCAGTTTATCTTCAATCTTTTGAAGATACGTTCACCCATGGTACACCATTGCTGCGTTTCCTCTATTGGTTCCCTGTAGATACTTGCAATAGATTTAAAAATTCTGATGCTAGCTCACAAATCCAAACATGAACCATCTCTGCACTGTACCTCAAGCCATTTGAGCCATAAGAATATCTCAGCTTGACCTGTCACTTTTATAGGACACAAAGAAGACAACCAGCAATCAATCAGGAAATCCCTTGTTGTCTTCTAACATAGATAGGATATTATATTACGAAATATAGGTAAAGGTTACATAAAAATAACTCCTGCTCTAGATATAAATGCTTTCGGGCAAATCGCACCAGGTGTCATTATAGAAGACGCTGTAATTGCATGGGAAGGTTTCACACAACAAGTAGAAATCATGATGAAGGTGAAGGAGCTTACTAAAGTTCTCATTATTAAACAACACTCAAATGAATAACATAAACTAGCAACACCACTTTCAGTACAACTGGTTCAATAATATGTAGGTGGAAATTTCATGGAATCTTCCCCAAACAGGTGCGTCACTTAAGATTTCATAACACATTCTCAGACTAACGATAAGGAAGGTAAGAGGGGAGCCAGCAGTCACTCGAAAAGAGTTGCAGGATGACCTGAAAGCAGCAGGAACAACAGTTAAACAGAGAACGATAAGCAAGGAACTGCACCTCAGTCATATCCATTCCTACACTCCCCTGCTTAACCCTTTACTGTATGGTGCAGTAAGCTTAAATGACTGTAATTAATTTACCTAAATTTCTTGATAGGCAATAATACAAAACTACTATTTTCCTATGTAACTGGAAAATGGGACTTTGACATAACAAAAAAAAAAATGGCATGGTTAAGGAGGGTTCACAAAATTTTATTAATTTTTCAATATTTTCAGAAGTACTTAAAGGAAAATATCAGAACAATATCAGAAAATATCAGAACAATAACTGAGATAACATTTTTTTGGTAATTGAAACAAGTTTATATATTTTGACTATTTTGTTAAATGGTAAAATGTAATTGTTGCCATATGGCAACAATAACATGCAATAATGGAACTGTGGAATGTGCAATCATGAATTGAAACAGTCCTACATATAAAAAAAATACACTAGGCTTCTTTACTAGTAAGTAAGAAAAACTATTCTAATTTCAGATATTTTGCAATTGCACCTTATTTTGTCAATTTTATGTTTCAAGAGACAGAATTAAGAATTCAAGAGAAAGAACTAAAAAGATACTTCACCCAAAACATGTTTGGATCTAATTTTTGTATGTATTTTGAGTGAGTAAATCCATCTACATACTGTAATTCCTTTCTAGAAGATATAACTTTGACATGCTTACTAGGTGTCAAAAAAAAAACATCGTATTCCAGAATTTTGTGTTATTTTTGACTATATAATACTTTCCACCATTGCGCATTGTTGCCATATGGCAACAATTTACAAACTACCTGCTTCTCTGCAAACAGGGCATTACACATCATAAAAGGAAACTTGAATGGAGCGATGTAGGGGTACATATCAGAGGAAGGTTTGATCTTATTGGCCAAGAAACTGAACTCTGAAGGAAAGACTGCTGTATGGCCTGAAAGTGCTTGTGTGGCCTAGCCAATCTCCTGCTTTTACTTATAGAGGATTTTGAATTCATAAGTCCATCAAAGGGACCCTTGTGACCTTGGGGAACTGAAGATTGCAATAAGAACAAGCCAAATTGAGCCACAATGCTGCAAAAAAGCAAATTACTTCTTAAATCTGAAGTAGATATACAATGCAAAGGAAGTATATTAAATATCAATATTGTCAACTAAACAAAAACCAAAGTGCCCGAGTACTTATCTCCTCTCACAGTGTTTACTTATGGTGTCAGCACTAACTCCTGCTTCTGGATATGTGCTTTCCAAGTAGACAAGCAAGCACTTGTGTAAGTCACTCTAAATAAGAGAGTCTGCCAAATACTGTATGTGCAAATGTGAATGTAATGTCTACAGCAGAGATAAATATTTACATAAGACAAACCTTCTTACATATGTAATTCACAGGAGGCAAATTGCAACAGTGTGGGTATTGATTTGTTTAAGCCTAATGTATGCAATGGTCTAAATGTGCAAGGCATGAGCAAATGAACTCCATTTGTAATCTGTATTTAGTAGAGAAGACCAACGCAAAGCAGATGGTGAGGATGGTGCAGTCCTACTGTGCTGGTCCACTATGTGTGACAAACAAAACATGCAGAGACTTGAAACATCTGCCACTGTTTTGTTAAGGTTCAGAAAAGGACCCCAGTTTTCCACTTGGCCCCATGGGTGAGGGTTCAAAGGTTTGTTGGTTTTCTAGATCATGTTATCCAAAAGCCATAATTTAGCATCTAAATCCTAATTCTAAAGACATTTGAATTAATTTGGCCAACATTACATGAGCTGTATTCAGAGCTGGAGACTTGGTTCAGAAGTTCAAAGTTACGTCAGTATTTCCAATGCTGCCAGTTTTTTCTTGTGTATAGCTCTCAGGACAGGAGTTTTTCCACACCAAGGCCTGGAAAACAGATAGGATAGGAAAGTACATACTAACAAAGTAGATTGCATTTTTTCATTTTCTATTAACTGCAATAAGATTTCATGTAAAAGCAGAAGACAATAATAATATGATTAATATACCTTCAGATTGGTCTTTGTTTTTCATGTCCAGGACTTTTTGTGCCATTTTGCCCTCATTTACGTAACCACTGCCAGGAATTCCCTCTCAGTGTGCGAGGTGCTTCCTGGGTCAATGAACTCTGCTTGTTTGTTTTGTATTTTATGGCCTTTGGCTGGTTCTCAATTCTAAGAATGCAAAGAACAGACTTGTGTTCTCGTGAAGACCGGTCTTTCCAGGCTACCTTGGAAGAACAAACTCGGAAGGACAGGAGGACATACAACGCATCTTTGTGAAAATTGCAATGTGCTGCGATCTTCCTGTTGCGCAATGGACCCAGCACATTTTTAGTAGTGGGACAGGACCACAGAACGGACAATAAATTCAACGCACCAACATTCAAAAAATGATAAACATAACATTATTTACATTATTCTTAGTATTATTTACATTTTTTTATTTACTGGATAAGGGTCCTTGTCTCTTTAGTGCTCCCTAAGTAATATGTTTCAGCTGGTTAATAGATTTACTGTTAACTGGCTGATTATCCGAAAGTTAATTAAGAATGTTTTAGTGTCGTAAGCTCACTGTTTACAACTGCAACCTCACGTTAACTAAAACCTAAGCTAACGAGTTTACCTTTACCTCAGGATTTAATCTAGCGTACTTCTTCCAATTCTACTTTATTAAACATAACTTTATTTATGCCTTTAATGTTGTGAATTCTTTATATTTCCAGATTTCTTGAGTTAATAATGATGTCTGGTGAAAATTTCATGTGAATAATAACAGAAGGACGCAAGATCGCATACGAACACATATTGAGAAATGGCTTTTGTTTTAGCTTCTGTCCTGTCTACGCCCCTGTCTTTTCATTGGTCTGTTTCCTTAATGTGTACACCTGTCCTTGATTAGTTTGGTTATTTATACCCTGTTGTTTCTGTCCCTCTTCATGAAATCTTGTTGAGTGTATTTGTGGATTACTGAGCCTTATTTTCTACTCCTATCTATTCCGGTTTTCTGACTCTTGCCTGTTTTTGTTCTTAATTATGGATTTCCCTCGTTTGTTGTAGCCTTCCTGTTTTTTGACCTACGCTGATAATGATTTCCGGATTGCCCATAACAAATACCATGCTGAGTTTGCGCACATGGATCCGGCCTTCAAGAACCGCATGCTACAACCAGATTTTCCTGGAAAAGATATTTAACTAAGAAGTCTCACTCCTTGCCTACTGCATTAGTCATTGTTTAGTTGTTTATCTTACTAGCTTAGGACAATCAATATGTAAAAAGTATCTCTTTTTCCTTTGGCATGGTCTTTTTATTTGTTGTTTTTTTTTTTAAACCTCAAAACACCATCTCTCAGCAGGTAATTCTACCCTCATTCACTATCTGACTGACCTGCTGCTACTGGACATGCAACTCTTTGTCTTTATTATGCCACTAAGACATTCAAACAAAACAGTAATTACTGTAATTGCAGTAGTCCAGTGTAGATAGCCTGTAATTCTTGTTGTCTTAAGACTTACAGCAGTACCAGTCACATTGTGAAGAGACTTTCTTCCCTTGAAACATCCTATAAGATGGAAAAATACTGCTTCTAGTGCTTAGTGTAGCCATAAAATATACATTTACTTCTTATTTTCCCCTCTCAAAGTACCTGGAGACCTATATTTCACAGATATGGGAATGCCACATGTCAGGGAGCTCATTCCGAAAGCAATGTGAAGGCATAATGCTCCATATGAGGTATAGCATTATGATTTTCCTTTTTTGCCACCGGTTGTTTTGTTCTGCAAGGTCATTACTCCTATGTTGTGCCTATGTTGCGAATACAGATTCATTCATCTTGCCTAAATCCTGCATTGGGTTCCTGTCACAGCTGTTTTCACTAGAGCGTAAATTAGTGCATTTGTGCCACATATTTGGGTGCAGTAATCTAATGCACTCCTATTAGCCAGGACAATGTGCTTGAGATGATACAGGTACCTGCAATTTAGGAAACACACACTGCGCTCAGGTACAGGCTTTTTCTTTTGAAAAGACTGTAAAACTTGCTGTATATTGAAAATATAAGAAATGCAGGCGCAAAAGAAACCCCTCCCACCTCAAATTTAATATGAGGACATGCCGTAAACAAGAATTAACATACATACTAGGGATGTAATGGAATACATTATTAATCTGTTCTAAACAGATACAAATGCAGATACGAATTGGAGGCGCATTCTTAATTTGTTTTTTTGTCTAGAAAGCTTGCCAAAGAGGGCATCTGGCTGAGACTGTCATGCATCAGGACAAGGATCCTGGTGGACGCAATAAAAAATGTAGGAGCTTTTTTACTTTCATGTGGGTACAAGTAAGCTGTCATATTTGAAGCTTGTGAGACCAACAAAGACCATGTTCATTAATATGAATGTGCAGCATTGAGTGATGAATTCATGAAAACATCATGAGTGGCAAAAACAGACCTGTGCACATCTTTCGTCAAAACCAGTTATGAACTTATGTGATGTATTCACATGCAGGTATGCCTGGCATTTCTACCTCTGTGTTTTTCCCTGTGTTTTCGGGACATAGTAGTTGGTTTCATCTTTAATTAAAAAACAAAACTAAACAACACACACAAAATTCTGGCACAGGCCACACCCACTTTGGGATTTATTCCGAATACAGATACAGATATGGATATTTGGTGCACTAAACAGATGCAGATAGTGTCACTGTGGTGTGCCCCTAGAACATACAGTATGTATCAGTTACAGTTAATAATTGTAATGCAGTGCAACACACAATTATGCACACACTAGTCCCCGTGTGTATCTGCAGACTGTCTCTGTGCACACTGGGTTGCAGGGATAATGTGTCTGGATAAGTCTGGAGAATTCCATTTCTCCTTGTTGATGTACTCATGAAAATGCATTTACTTATCTATGGATCTACACTCGAATGTCACTGAATATTGATATGTGAAATGTGGCATGTTATTTGCAGTTACTGGGCAAGCCGAGTCTCTTTTTTTAGACGGCTCTGTTTATTCGTGTCTCACTTCACCTAAGCTCTGTCATGATGGAGCATTCCCTGTGGGTTTGCAAATCCCCATGTCAACTTGTGCACTGTGATGCATTTATATGATACATGAATGAGGGTATGAAAAAAATTAGCACTGCACTGCAGTCTCGGAAAAGGAGAAACACGGGGAAGTGTAGATTTGGTTTTGGTGAGGTGCTGCTGGGAAACAATGTGATGACATTTGCAGTTCAACTAAGATTTTATTTTTGCTAAGGAAAATAAAATAGCCAAACAAGTACAGAGTATTGTTACGGCCCAGTCTAGGTTAGGCCGAACAGAGTAACCAGCTCGGGATTCAATTGGATTGATCTTTAAATAAGGGAAGCCAGGAATAACAACACAAACAGAGGTTGTGTGAAAAAGGTTGTGGTATATTGTAACAGACAGTATATACATATAATTGTACAAATTCACCAAACCAGGCGTATCTTCAGGGTGGGCCAAGGCCAAAATAATAAACAAAAGAATTCTATTGTTTAGGTAGCTAGCTTACCTAAAAGGAAAATAAAGAAAATACACATATACTTCCCTAACTACCCAAGCAAAGAAACAGAAAAAAGGACCCTCTCCCAAAAGAAATGGCAGCCACACCCCTACTGCCAGTGAAACAAGTGAACATATATATAAAAAAGTGAAGAGAATGCACAATAACCAATACAGGGACAACCAAACTCAAACTCAAAAACCAGGCAAAAGTCAAATACCAAAAACAGCAGTCAGAAAATAGCATACAACCAAACACATGAAACCACTCCAACATCCCACACATTCTCACTCCGTCTTCCGCTTTAAATATGGCCACCAATCTGTGAGGTCATCCTGGGAGGCGGGAGCAAAGCAGGCTAGGGCAGGCTGGAAAGTCTGGGAGGGAGTTCGGACCTGTACACAAAATGTCACAGCACACAAAACCTTCCCTTCCCAAGATAGCGGGTTCTAACAGTATATATTAAATTATTTTTCTGGATAAAGGGCAACTTAAGTGTCATATCTGTCGAGTGATTTCTGTATGTATGTGTGTGTGTGTGTGTGTGTGTGTGTGTATATATATATATATATATATATATATATACATATGTATGTATATACTGTATATATAAGTAAAAAGCACCAGTTATTGCTTTGAGTGTATATATATATATATATATATATATATATATATACACATATATGTATATGAATCTCAAAGCAATATCTGGTGCTTTTTACTTTCTAATTCCTAATGTGTACATTCTAGACTGTTATTAACATATTGAGTTTACATATGATTTGTGGTATTTGACACAACTGTAGGCTTTTTAATTTCTCCGATTGACAACCAGATCACTAATTCACAGCTGTCGAAAGATTTTGGTGGAGTTCTTGTTCAAAGAAGGCTTTGTCCCTAATAATGATGGAGTTATATGTTAATAATTAATGTCAAGCATTTTCTCAGTAGACTTTTTCTGTAACCATAGCTGTATCTTTTTTTGCAGTATTATCCACTACCAACACTTCTAGGTGTTGGGCTTTTATGTGATGCTGTAAAGACTTGAACTCGGTAGGATAGAAAATGTGGACTGATGATTTGTTTTTGCTGTCAACTGCAGTATGATGTAACATAAAAGCAAGGGACAATTAAAAAAAGTGATTCAGCACTGGTTTAACAGTATGGTTTCAGCAGCATCTAAAATACACTATATGGACATATGTTTGCGGACACCTGACCATCATACCCATATGTGTTTTTGAACATTCCACTCCAAAGTTCCACTCTTCTGGGAAGGCTTTCCATAGAGTGTGGCTCTGGGGATTTGTTCATTAGTGAGGTCAGCTGAGGAAGCCTGGTTTGCAGTTGGTGTTTCAGTTCATCCCAAAGGTGTTCACTAAGGTTGAGGTCAGGGTTCTGTGCAGGACACTCGAGTTCTTCCACTCCAACCTTGGCAAACCATGTTTTCATGGAGCTCGCTTTTCACACAGACACACTGTCATGCTGGAACATATTTGGACCCCTTAGTTTCAGTGAAGGGAAATCATAAAGCTACAGAATACAAAGACATCCTATATAACTGATGCTTCCAACTTTGTGCCAACAGTTTGGGGAAGAACCACATATGAGTGTGATGGTCGGGTGTCCACAAACCTTTAGCCATATAGTGTAGCACTTGCTCAAGAAATAAATAACTAGAACTACAATGGCAGGATGTGTGAACACGTGTGGAAGAACGTCTACTACTGCGGAGAGTTGTAGTGACTGGAATTTAATCGAGTCTGACGAAAGAGAGATCCAGCATGAAACACAAGGTGGTCAACATGACGTTGTGCGAAGATTAACAGTAAAAGACAGCATGAATGAAGGAGCAATGAAGGGCAGAGCTGCCATGTTCTGCTTCATGATGTCATTTCATGGAGGAACTGTGGTCCAAGTCATTCAAAGTAGTTATATAATGTGGTGTTTAAAAAAAAAAATATGTGCCAGTTTTTAAATGGTAAAAGAACATCCGAGTCCTCTATAATCTTTACAGTGGGAAGAAGAAAGGCCAGTGGGTTGAAAGCTCTACTGGCCCATTTCTCTTATCACTATCGTCATATGTGTCCATGAAAGCAATGCTACTTTGATTCAAGAAATGAAGAAGCAGCTTGGATCAAGCAAGCCTTGAACAGATTACTCCTCCACATTGTGGAACATGGCTCTATACTGAACGATAGTATCGACAGCCATTTTCTTGTCGCTTGAACACTATCATCAAGCGGTAGAGCCTACAGGCAGGAGTTCAACACCATAAATTGAGCACTGAGCTATGAAATTGGTAACCTTATCCCTGTGTTATAAATAAATACACTGGCATATAAACCGAAGTGCTGGCTTTTGGATATTGAAATCCTATTATAAGTGCAGTGGCAGAACAATTTCTGGGTTTGGATTGATGTCATAACTTTCATAAGAGAAAGTAATCAAAAAAAATGGATGAGTCAGACACTGATGGATTTGCGTCAATGTTTAGTACAACGGAAACATTTTCTCTCACCAGTCCATCACCTAACAGCTTGTCATAATTACTTAATAAGGGTTAAAGGGTTAAATGTGTATCCTAGCCTACTTATGAAAAACCAACATTTAGTACCAAATTCAGCATCATCCATCATCAGGTTCTTGTCACATTACCTGAGGTAAAAGTCACTCACAGCATTCAAACATGAGCCTCATAGGTTTCTCTTCACTCATGCTATCATCGGTGAGGAAATAATCGCTGATTAATTGGATATATTTTGTTCTGTGGACAAAATTTTTTTGTCGTAAACATTTTAAAACGGTGTCTTCTATCATCTGAAGCTTATGACCATTTCGCTATGGTGTGCAACTATCTGAAAATTTAATCTAATCAAGTAGAAATCGTGCTTAAGGTAGCAAGGTTTTAGACATCTTTAGGTAATATAAATACAAACAGTTCCATGTTTTAATAAATATATATTGATGTTTTCTTAAAGTAAAGTAAATTTCGATTGTTTTCCAGAATTCGCCTACGTCTCGATTGTTTTCCAGAATTCGCCTACGTCTCGATTGTTTTCCGGAATTTGCCTACGTCTCGATTGTTTTCCGGAATTCGCCTACGTCTTGATTGTTTTCCGGAATTCGATACATCTGGTGCAGTTTTGTAGACCACCACACAGTTGTTCATCAGTTCAGGCTCAGTTTTGGCCACTGTTTTAATCTGTTCTGTTAGCTCCTTGCTCTGTTCGGTACTAATGGAATTAATGGTACATTATATTGTGTATTAAATTCATGCATCAGCCTGATATTTTGTGAAGGCACATGCATGAAATGAGTACTTCAAAGGAATGTGACTTTTATGGTGGCCCATGAGTGCAAACACATTAACAAACCAAAAACGCAACAACAAAACCTAAAACACAGCACGTTCCAAAACACGGCAATGTTTACTCGAAACAGAAAGGTTAGGTTCTTATTGATCGCATGCTTGTTGTTATTTTCAGTCTGCTATCTATTTATTTATATCTATTTAGCCTAACCAAAATGATTTAATATGAGGTGACTTGTTATTATATTATAAATGAGGAGGAATTCTTTCTTCCTATAGGTTGTCAGCATTCACACACTCATATCAGTGCAGTGCAATGTTGACAGTATACAGTGCCCTCCACTAATATTGGCACCCTTAGTAAATATGAGCAAATAAGGCTGTGAAAAATTGTCTTTATTGTTTAACCTTTTTATCTTTTGTTAAAAAAAATTCAAAAAATAATCTGCTCTCATGGATGTCAAACAATTGCAAACACAACACAGATTTATTTAAAAAAATCTTTGTTAAATATAGGTGTGCCACAATCATTGAATTCCTGTGAGGAAAAATACATTTGAAGCATATTCCCATTGATATTTTATATTTTTTAGTACGCCTGGGTGATTAGGAACAGGAAAATGTTCAACCATGACTTCCTGTTTCACAGGGATATAAGTATGAGGTAACACATAAGCCAAATCCCCTTAGTCATTCATAACAATGGGTAAGACCAAGGAATATAGCTGTGATGTGCAGCAAAAGGTTGTTGA
>JANDJT010000190.1:7126802-7141540 GCA_024331685.1 Stegophilus panzeri | reverse complement strand
TTTTTTATAAACCTGTGTTGTGTTTGCAATTGTTTGATATCCATGAGAGCAGAGTATTTTTGTGATTTTTTTTTTAAACAAAAGATCAAAAGTTAAACAATAGACAATTTTTCACAGCCTTCTTTGCTCATATTTACCAAGTGTGCCAATATTAGTGGAGGGCACTGTACCTCTCATAAAGAATTGAAGTCATTTTAATGTTACAGGTAGCCAAATTTGTGATCTTATTCATACCAAGTACTGAACCATTATGTTGGTAGGCTTTGTAGTTGTGTGTGTCATCCCTGCCCTGATCCAAATCAGGAGTGACAACAATGTGCAATATTAAAACAGCACATGAAACATTGCTCGGCGATGCATGTGTAGATTGAGTTCTAAACACACAATTGGTATAAAAATAGATGTGCAACACTGCATCTAAAAGCATATTCCCTAGAGGCCTTTATACTTCGGAGTGGAAACTGGCTGAGCACCCTTCCTTTGATTGAGCTTGTCATATCGTGGCCATTGGTAAGTGTGCTCCAGATTATAAATAGTACATGTACGAGGCTGCAGCAGCTATTTTTTGACTTCAGGTGTTTTTCAACCCTCGCAAGTGAAAGATCCAGGTTTATTTTTAGCCTTTCCCGTTTTAGCGCTTCACAGAGGGAGACTGTGGGATGAGTGGAAGGGAGGGGGATGGGTACAAGGATGGATCGCAGTGCAGCCCTCTGGGTAGAAAAGGATAGAGTAATAGAGGGAGGTCTCGGCAACCCAGCTAACCTCGAATGCCACATGCACACAATGGTTAGAGCACAGAAACACAGTAGGGATCACTCAGAAGGGCTGCGCTTATGCCTTTTTACAGCCAGCATTATAATCAAGCTCTCCTCGGGACAGCATTTTAACAACAAGGCATGATGGAGAAATGAGAACGAGGAAGAAAAAAGCAGAAAACTTCTTCTTTTCAGGACCCATTACCGATTGGCATATCTGGTCCCTTGTGCATGGAACAAGTTGCGTTACCGTAGCAACCTCTGGGCCGCGAAGTGAAATTCACGTTTATTTTTAGGCACAGCTCATGCGGTGTGTATGCACTATGAGGTTAAAGTGTGCGTTGATTCCCTACATTATGTATCGCAGTGCTGCTGCTATGACATTTTATAATCAGAGAGGCAATTTCAGTTCTTTTTGTGCACATATAAAGCTATATTGTAGTGTATTTGCCATTAAATAATTTTCATATTTTTAATCATCTTAATTATGTCATTCGAGAACATATTATGAAGGAAAGCATGCATATGGACAGATTATTGGTATTGGAAATACACATTACATAATGAGATTAGGAACAAGCCTGCCACCAGCACTGGAAAAGTGCTTTATTTTAATTTAGTAAAATTTGCTTCAAAAACAATTTTGTTTCTGCTTACGTTTCAACAACAGAAGCTGCATGGCCATAACACAGTCCTGCTTTTATAAGACCATCTTAAAATTTATATCCAGGTACATTTTTTTATTTTTTATTCTACCCTGCCTTTCATTATTTAGTGCTACTGTGCCAGTATTGATATTTGGCAGGCGAGAAAGGCTTCAGCAGTGGGAATGCTAAGACAGTCCAGAGCATTTGGCATTTCTCCATCACTGTGCAAGTTATCACCTTACTGTAAGCAGATAGTCATTACATGAAACTACTATACTCCCATAAAGGGACACAGACGCGTGGAAGAACGTCTTTATAATGTGACCGAGGCAGCCTTGTGTGAGAATATCTTTATGGAATAAACCAGCTAAGTCTCAAAGTCTGTTATACTTCTGTCCAGAAAAGAAATAGATAAATTGATGTGGAAGTTTAAAATCATCCACATGAACGTGAACATTTTGGCTGTATGTGATACATACAGTCAATAGGGACCTAGGGAAAATTACTCATGTTCAGAGTTGGGTTTCCACACATGCTTAAGTCAATTTTCTTGCCGCCACATTCAGATTATGCAAATCACCTGCGTGCTTGCGAGATTTTTCTTAAGTAGAATTGTCCAAAACAGGGAATTTTAATAGCATCAAGACCACTGTCTTTAAACTCAAGCACTTGATTTCAAACCCAACAGCAACTGGGGTAGAAAATGCAGACTAAAGAAGCATATCTATTCTTTTCCCTGTAATGTCAAATGTAATATGAGCTTGTTATATTATATTTGATATTACATAATGTACATATTACATTGTACATACAGTTGTGAAAAAATAAGTACACCCCATGGAAATTGTTGGCTTTTTTGACATATTTGGACAAGCAACCATTTGCTCATCTTTGAAACAGTGCCTGTTAATGAAGTTGATATACTTGAACAAAACAACAAGGAAAATGAGCTTTTTCGATCATTTATTCTACAGAAAAATCGATAGATGTGATAGTCTTCTGTGGAAAAAGTAAGTACACCCTTGGCCTCAGAAGCTAGTATTGCTTCCTTTAGCAGAATTAACTTCTTGAATTTTGCATGATTGTCCACCAGTCTCTGACATCAGCTTGCTGGAATTATTGACCACTCTTCCATGCAATATTCTTTCAGTTGTAAGATGTTTCTTGCATGTACTGCCCGTTTCAAATCCCCACAACATTTCAATGGGATTCAAATCCGGGCTTTGTCTAGGCCATTCCATAACCCTCCATTTCTTCTTTTTGATCCATTCCTCTGTGGATGTGCTTAGGATTATCATCCTGTTGAACGGTGCACTTTCAGTACAACTTCAACTTTTGTACAGATGGCCTCACATTATCTCCAGGCACTCTTTGATATGATGCAGAATTCATAGTTGAATCAATGAATGCAAGCTGTCCAGTCCCTGAAGCAGCAAAGCAACCCCAAAGTATAACATTTCCACCATCGTGCTTCACAGTTCTTATGAGGTGCTTCTCCTGAAAAGTTGTCTTTGGTCAGCGCCAAACATGTCTGCTGTTACTGTGGCCAAAACCAACTGTATCTTAGATTCATCTGTCTAGGGCACTTTGTTCCAAAAGGTTTGGTCTTTAGCTACATGTTCATTTTGCAAACTGTAGTCTTGTTCTAATGTTCTTTTTAGACAGCAAAGTCTAAAAAAGTCTTTTTCCTGGCACACCTCCCATGCAGGTCAAATTTGTGCAATCTTTTTCTGATTGTAGAAGCATGCACTTTGACACCAACAGTTGTAAGACTTACTAGCAGATTCTGTGATGAAATTTTGGGGTTCTTGGAGACTTCTTTTTGCATCAGACGGCTGCTCTTGGGCTGAATTTGCTGGGATTGCCAGTCCTTGAGACAATGCCAGCCATTTGAAATCTGCATAATTTGTAGATGATTTTCCTTACAGTGGAATGATTTATTTCATATCGTTTGGAGATCTTTGTAAATCCCTTGCTAGACTCATGGGCATCCACAACCTTGTTTCTGAAGGCCTTACAGAGCTCTTTAGATCTTGGCATGATGACACCATGCACCTCAGTAACAAAAGGAACACCAGACACTAGATATGACAGGTTAAAATAAGACAGGTTCCACCTGCACTCCCTAAGCAGGTTCTGATCACTGATACCCAATCGTGTACTTACTTTTTCCATGTGACTGATCTGTATTTTTTGTTCATTTAAACTGTGAAAATGACTACAACATGTAAATTTTCTGTGTCATTTGACTGTGTCTGAGTGTAACGCCTTTATTAATAGACACTGCTTCAAAGAGGATCAAATGTTTGCTTTTCCAAATATGTCAAAAAACTATTTGACATGAGGTGTACTTATTTTTTCGCATGACTGTATTACATATTACATGTACACATTACATATTTCATTTGATATTACTTGCTGTAATTTTAAACTGAACCATTAAAAAGACTAAAATCCAGATATATGAGTGACAAGAAGGCAAGCACTGAAAGAAACATCTAATAGCGGTCTAGCATATTGTCAATATTTTGCTGCATGAATAGTCCTAATTGTAATTAATTCGTGCAAATTTGTTTAAACAATATGGCTTTTACCATAATTATTCAGCAGAGGATAAAATAGCACTTGATCCAGCACACACATTATTTTGCATTTTATTTTTTCTATATTGTGCTCCAACAGATACTTGCACATGAGATACTAAATCGAGGTCATGAAATCATAACGTGTGCATGGACGTAGGCTATTTATAAGGCACTATTCTCTATTTTGAGTCTTAATTAATAAAATGATGTTTTTGTTCATATGGCCCTATTATCCTTTCACTCTGAATACAGTCCCTAATTTGGATTTCCTGTGCTTAATGGTGAAAAAGAAAACAATTGTTATGACATTTACAAATGTCAGGACAAGCTGGAAAGACCAGCAAGAGAGAAAAATGAAGACGTTTAACACCAGTAGATCTGCCTGAATGAAACATTGTGGTGTAACCAAGACCATGTGCAGCAAGAAGATGTGTTTTAATTTGTATGACACTTTGAGTAGCTCTAAGAATAAGAGTGCATTGCATTGAGAATGTTACTTATTATGTGGTTGCAGTCGCAGATGAGGAAACTTTGAATGCATCGTCTGGGGTGTTCAAGTAACATATCCGTTGATCATATGACACCATATATATGGCATGTTTTTTTAGTATGGATTATACCAGATGCACTAGATTTGAAAGCCCTGCACATGTTCTCGTGGGATTCGTGGTTTTCGACAGCACTGATCGCTGAATACGATATTCATAAGCACGTATTAGACAGTGCATTGATTTCAGATACAACAGCACTTGTGGTTCTTTTTTTGACTATTCATTAAATGTGATTTAAAAATGTCTTTCTTATTTTAATTAGACTAATTAGTCACCCTTGGCATAAAAGCCTTTTTTTCCCGGCAAGCGCTGATCCAGAAATTCCTCTGAGGGTTTTAATGGCTTAGTTAGACTGCTTTCTCTGTGTGATTGTGTACGTGACTAAATAATATTCCTTTTTTCAGGCATTCAGAATTGTGATGCACATGCAGTTTTATTCAGAACCTGATATATCCTACAAGGGTCAAACAGACAGGCTTGTAACACATGGAAGCTAGAAGCAGTAGGGTATAAACATGGCATATTTTATGTAGGCTATTCCAGGAATTATAGTGAAGTAGCATGGGTTAGATGACATAGCAGTCAATGCTTGAAGTATAGGAACTAAAAACCAGCAATAGACAACACATTCGATGGATACTTTGATTAATGTTTGGTGCATTTCCATCAGGTATTCCAAAGATACAACACCTAGAACTCAAAATGTAAAAGGAAGGACAAATGGAGCACAAACATCCGTTCCATGAATTGTAGGATAACACCTTTGCAGAGGCACGTTACAAAAAATTCATTTATATGCACAAGCTAAGGAGATAAAAATGGGACTAATTATGAGGAACAGGATCAAGAATAGTGATCAAGGAGTGTAGACAAAATGTAGAAATCTGAAGAAAAGCAGGAAAGATCCAATGATTGTACTATGATAAAGGTACAGTTTAAAAAAAAATAATAATAAAAAAGAGAGAAAAGCCTGAATAAATATTCTGAATCCGGGGTCAGTCATCAGGAAACCTAAACCCATGGTTCTCAAAAATGGGTTCCAGGAACCCATTCAGTTAAGCATAGTCACAGGATCCTTTTTTGTTTGTTTGTTTGTTTGTTTGTTTAAAGCTTTTTTTTAAATGACTCAGAATCTTGTACTTGATTTATTGTGGTCCGTTACAGATGATAATGATCGGCTTGGTTATGATAGCTTGCTCACCTCTTTCACTACATTAGCTGTGTGTACTTATTATCTTTAAAAAAGTGTAATAATCATCATATTGCTTTCCAGGAAACTGCAAATCAGTGTTGGATTAAATGCCTCTGTGACTGTATAAAGCTGCCACTTTGGGGCTGTTGGTTCATTTGAAGCGGCTTCCTGCGTTAATTTGTGTAATTAAGGAGCCAAAAGGCTCAGGGGCTTTGCGGCAAGAGATGATTATGTCCTCCACAGGACCCCTCCCAGAACCACATCCATTGCCCTAATTAATAGTCAGGGCTATTTGGCGTCAGTTCTATCTGGTGTGAATTTGTATGTGGCGCCGGGTCAGGTGACCCTCGCTGATTCCAAACCTGTTCTGTGCAACAGAAAACAAGCCGTCCTGCTGTGAGGCCACACGGCAACTATCTGCGCTTCGGGGACACTTCGGCTGCTGAAAAAGCTCTGTGTATTGGTATGCTTCTCAACCACACCATTAGTCTTAGCACTGCTCACTAACAATGTCAGTCCATACAGGGTTTCGTGGCGTTTGTTTGATTTTGCTGCAGCTTTTTTCAAAATTTGCTATGCAATTTGCAGAGGGTTTTTTTGTGCTTTTTTTGTGGAAAACTACTTGAATTGGCGAAATTGCAATTGCACAAAATTGTTTTGCACGGTCTTTCGCAGTGATGTTTGTTGGTAAATGGGACCTTTTAGCTGTACACGTGTTCGACGCATGTGAATCAAAGGGGGCTTTGGCTGAATGCGTGTTGTGATGACGTCACATGACGCGTCTTGGCCATAATCTGCGGAAAATCTGAATTAATTTTGAAAAATTACAAGCTCCTGCGAATATTTCTGCGATCGCAAAATCACAAATTCCTGGAGTGACTGTATGTTACACCACAAAGCAAGATCATGTAGAGAAATCAGTAAAGGAAATAATCTGAAGCCGAGGCCACGGTTACTCTTAATGTTCAATAACCAGAATGAAACAGTGTTATGGCATCTCCTGACACCGAGCACCAAAATCTCATTAAGTGTACAATTGGATAATATGGGCTTGCTTGTGTGAAGCTTGTGGGTTATTACAAATCAAATTTTTTCATGCTTTGCAGTTTCTCACAGCAGATCCGATCATATAATTTAATCTGATATAGAGATAGAATATATAAACTCACCGGCCACTTTATTAGGAACACCTGTAACCCTGCTTGTTCATGCAGTTATCCAACTGTGGTTTAAGAAGAATAAAACAATTTGGGATGTGCTGCTCTAGGAAAACAAACTTCAAGGTGGTAACAGTAATTCTGCTTTGCAGCAGGTTGTACCACACCAGCCCACCAAAGTGTTTATTTACACTTTTATCAGACACATTTACCAGCCCAGTTATTTAATTTCCATTTTGATTTTAATCGGAATTTTAACAGATGATATTTTCCCTTTCCTATCAACTGTCATAAGTGATAGTGTCTCTCTCTCTCTCACACACACACACACACACACACACACACTCATAACCTCTGAAGAATGCCAGGCATTTCCCCTGTCTAAAGTGCACTGTGCGCCAACTGAATTCAATTTGTTCAAGACAATCATAGCTGACCTGCCTTTCCCAAGCAACAGTGCAGCCTGTGGCTCCAGATTAATTTCCTTCAAGGTCAGATGATGCTGTTTACAAGGCGAGAGAGCATGGGATAAAGAGGAGACTTTTCTCTTTTTGGCATATGACTGTCACACATATGCAGCTTGACTCTAAAGATAGGATGAGAGGATAAGTAGTTTGTCACAGAAGCTGTGTTCTTTACTCATCCTGCTCACTAAATGGTCTAAGTGACTATTAAAGAATATAACTGTATTTATAATCTTAAAGACATTTCACCACCTTCACCACTGGGTTCAGTATTTTCGTCGATGACATTAGGGATTAATTAGCTTGTACTTGTAAACATTTTAAACCCTTGTGATTGTAAGCTTTGGTACTGAGCATGGAATAAAACCTCTGTTTTAAATGGTACTTCTGTCAGAGCTTCTGTTATAGAAAATTAATCAACATCAGGTTACAAGTAGCAAACCACAACCTGCCAAGCCTGTGTTTGAAATGTGCATTAGTAGGCTATGTATGTATCTTAAGATAAAATAAATCTACCGATCTGTAGGGTATTCCAGTTTTGCAATCTTTAACTGTCCAGTTTTGGTGAGGCTGTCCCCACTGTACTGTACAGTAGTTGCCTTGATGTTCGGTGTACTGCGTGGTATGAGATGCTTTTCCTCTCACCATGGTTGAAAAGAGTGCTTATTTGAGTTACTGTAGCCTTCGTGTCAGCTCAAACCAATTAAATTAAATTCAATTTTATTTGTATAGCGCTTTTAACAATGGACATTGTCTCAAAGCAGCTTTACAGAAACATATAAATAAAGGATACATATTTTAAGTGTGTGAATTTATCCCTGTTGAGCAAGACGGTGGCGACGGTGGCAAGGAAAAACTCCCTAAGATGATATGAGGAAGAAACCTTGAGAGGAACCAGACTCAGAAGGGAACCCGTCGTCATCTGGGTAACAACAGATAGTGTGAAAGTAAAAGAAAGTTCATTATGGTTTTTACATGCAGACTGTTTGTTGAGCTAGTCCACTGTTCACCAAAGGAGACCTGAGTGCAGTCTGTCCATTCTCTTCTGACCTCTCTCAACAAGACATTTTCATTTTGTTTTTCTGTTTTTGCACAATTCTGGGTAAACACTAGAGACTGTTATGCGTGACAATCCCAGGAGATCAGCAGTTTCTGTAATACTCAAACTAGCCTGTCTGGCAGCAACAACCATGTCACAGTCAAAGTCACTGAGATCACATTGTTTTTTGTCCAATCTGATGTACGTCTCATTCAAGTATTTTTTTTTTTTTTTTGCTTTTTACTGCTGCAGTAGCGTGGGATGGAGAGTTTTTTTCCGATGAGCTTTGATATTAAAGGGGAGTTCACCTATCTTCTGCTCCAGGCAACCAGCTTGGCAACAGATAATCTCCTTTTGTTTAAAACAGAAGTGCTTCTAGCAGTAATGCCCAGACTTGCATTTGGCTGTACAGAATAGGCTTTTGGTGTTAATTTGTTTTATTGTTAACATACAGTGATAAAATGGCCAAATATGTCAATCTTTTATCTTGTGTATTTATGGTTTCTGAGTTGGCATAAACTGCTTATCACACATACTTATCATATGTGTCTGTTCTGTATATATTTAATAACACTTTCACTTATGCATTCGAAATAGAGATTCGTTCATCAAGAGATTCATATTGGCCACTGTCCTCATGCAAAAGGCTGCTTGATATGTCATTGCACAGCTCTTTCCTGGAGGTTTCCTGCCATCTGCCACTGCTACGCATGACTGCCTAGTGACCTATAGCCAATGATGAGAATATCCATGCTTCAGAGGGCAGCTATGAAAAACTACTGTCCAGAATTAAGCAGCGTTGTTTCATCTTTTAGATTGTGGAATTTCACATTCCCTTAAGTGAGGGTGATTATGAATGACACTCAAGTCATTTATAAATAGGAAAGAAACATGTGGGATTGGTTCAGCTCCAAAACTGATGTTGTAGACCTTATAAATGTCCATGGTGGAAACCCTTTAAACGAGAAAGAAGGGACATGGCATGATTTCTCACTGAAGTCCAGATTAGGGATTATGTTACAGGACAGGACATTCATAGTACATGGCATACAGTGTTTTGTCACTTTGGATCTTGATTTTAAAAAAATCATGTAAAATTCTTTAATTATTCAAAAAACTCATCTCAACGATCTAATTGTGATTTATACGAGTGCACAAATAAAAAATGATGTGCCATGGTGCCTTTCCTCAATTAAATTTAATGTTAGAATATACACTCACTGGCTAGTTTATTCAGAATACCTGTACACCTGTGCATTCATGCAATTATCCAATCATCCAGTCATGAGGAAGCAGCATAATGCATAAAATCATTATGAAATGAATGAAAAGAAAAAAGTGATCTCTGTGACTTTGACTGTGGCATGGTCGTTGGTGCCAGATGGTCTTGTTTGAGTATTTCAGAAACTGCTGATCCTGGGATTTTCACACAACAGCCTCTAGAGTTTACACAGAATGGTGTGAAAAACAAAAAAAAACCCATCATGTCAGCCTCAGTTGTGCAGATGAAAATGCCTTGTTGAAGAAAGAGGTCAGAGGAGAATGACCAGACTGGTTTCAGCTGACAGGGAGGCTATGGAAACTCAAATAACCATTCTTTTCCACTGTGGTGAGCAGAAAAGCATCTCTGAACTCAGGACATGTCAAATGTTGTGCAGATGGGCTACAAAACTAGAAAACCGAGGGTTAGGGTTATGGTTCCAATCTTCAACTGACAAATGTGGATTCCTCCTGAGTTGAATTCTTGTTTCAGCATAACTCCAGATGCATAATTCACAGATTAGTGGAACAACATGAAAAGTCTCACTGTGCATAATGTAGTGTGGATGTTGGAATAATCATTCCTATTTGGTGAGAATGATCATAATGTGCATAAAACATCCATGCTGGCTTTGTTTTTGAGATCCAAACCACTATCCAGAACACAAAAAATTCTTGAAATGGATTAGTGGTATAATGATATACTGGTATATCAGTTTGTCATTGCGAGGAAATCTGAAATATTTATACCACTAACAATACACCAGAATAGAAAATTGAAGCACATGACAATGATCTTTCAGCTCTTTGCATACAAAGATGCTATGCACCAATCAGCCATAACGTTAAAACCACTGGCAGGTGAAGTGAATAGCATTCATTGTCTCATTACAATGGCACCTGTCAAGGGTGGGGATATATTAGGCAGCAAGTGAATAGTCAGTTCTTGAAGTTGATGTGTTGGAAGCAGGATCTGAGCGACTTTGACAGAGCATCTCCAAAACGGCAGGTTCTCATGAGCATCAAAACTGGACCATGGAGCAATGGAAGAATGTAGCCTGGTCTAATGTATCATGTTTTCTTTTACATCATGTGGGTGGCCAGGTGCATGTGCATCACTTACCTGGGGAAGAGATGGCACCAGGATGCACTATGGGAAGAAGGCAAGCCGGCAGAGGCAGTGTGATGCTCTGGGCAGTGTCCTGCTGGGAAACTTTGGGTCCTGGCTTTCACATGGATTTTACTTTGACACGTACCACCTACCTGCAGACCAAGTACACCCATTCATGGCAACGGTATTCCCTAATGGCAGTGGCCTCTTTCAGCAGGATAATGCCACACTACAAAAATTGTTCAGGAATGGTTTGAGGAACAAGACAAAGAGTTCAAGGTGTTGACTTGGCCTCCAAATTCCCCAGATCTCAGTCCAGTCAAGCATCTGTGGGATGTGGACAAACAAGTCTGATCCATGGAGGCCCCACCTCACAACTTACAGTACTTAAAGGATCTGATGCTAATGTCTTGGTGCCAGATACCACAACACACCTTCAGCAGTCTTGTGGAGTCCATGCCTCGATGGGTCAGAGCTGTTTTGACAGCACAAGGGAGACCTGCACAATGTTAGGCAGGTGGTTTTAAAGTTATGGCTGATCAGTGTACAGTTACAATCAAAATTATTCACCCCTCATTGCAAATCAGGTTTATTGTCAAAGTTTACAGACTTTCAGCTGTTTGCAATGAACAAAAGCAATAGAAATAGTTCAACACAACAAATTCTTCAAGTGGTTTCCCCAAATTCAACTGAAAATGCAACTTATAATGATTTCTCCAGTTTCAAAATTATTCAGCCCCTTCATGACGAGCATCTTTAGCACTTAGTAGAGCCCCCTTTTGCTGTTATGACCTGCTGCAAATGAGATGCATAGCTTCTGGCAGCGTTACTGAGGAATCTTAGTCCATTCCTCAAGAGCAATGGCCTCCAGTTCAGTAATATTCTTGGGTTTGCGTGCTGCAACCACAGTCTTCCAAGACTTCTTCTGCAACCAAGCCTTGGTGAAATTTTAGGTATGCTTGGGATCATTGTTCTGTTGGAAGGTCCAATGACGCCCAAGCTTCAGCTTCCTCACAGACGGCATGACGTTTTCTCCTAGAATTTCCTGATACTTCACTGAGTCCATCTTGCCTTCCACAAGCTGCAGGTTTCCAGTGCCATAGGATGTAAAGCAGCCCCAGAGCATCACTGAGTCACCACCATGCTTGACTGTGGGCAGAATGTTCTTTCTTCATTCTTCTTCCTCTAGACATACCGCTGATCCATCGTGTCGAAAAGCTCCAGTTTTGTTTCATCGCTCCACAGAACCGAATCCCAAAACTTCTGTGGCTTATTTATATGATTTGGAGCCGACTTTTTTTGTGCTTTTGGGTCAGTAGTGGTATATGTCTTGGAGTTCTTGCATGGAAACCTTCTGTGTTTAGTACGCACCTTACATTGCTCACTGAAACCTCAGTGCCTGTTGCCACCAAGTCTTGCTGCAGGTCTTTTGCAGCCTTTTCCACAACCTGCCTCCTCAGAAATCTGCTTGCAGCCATTGATGGCTTCCTTTTTCTGCCCCGTCCTGGTATTTCATGTATTCTCTGCTCTTAGCCAGTTCAGGTATTTCATGTGTTCCAGCTCAAGCACACCTGGTGAAACTAATGAAGCCCTTGATAATTTGCATCAGGTTTGCTTGAGATTTGGGGAAACCACTTGAAGCATTCGTTGTGTTGAACTATTTCAACAATATTCTTTTGTTTGATTTGTTCATTTCAAACAGCTGAAAGTCTGTAAGCTTTGACAATAAACCTGATTTGCAATGGGGGTTGAATAATTTTGATTGCAACCCCGATTGCATATATGATATATATAGTTGATATATATATGTGTGTGTGTGTGTGTATATATATATAAAATATAGTTGTAATGTTATCAGGGGTTGTTTATACACTTCAACTCCTGATATGAAAGATGTGTATATATCTTTCTTTTAGCTTTTATTGGCAAAACGCCAGTGCTGTTTTATTTTGGGCTGCAATATTTCCTTAGTGCCTCCGGGCTTTCCGTGTCTGAGTCCTAGAAAAGTGCAAAACTTTGCCCGCATCACCATAAAGGTGACATTTCTGACAGGTTTCTTTCAATTTCTTGCAGTTTTCATAACAGTGTTGACATTCTCAACACATTCTCATACATTCACTGTCTGTGTGTGTCTAAGTCTAAGTGTGCTGAACTTTTAATTTGAGGTTGCTTTAAAGACATTGGATTTGGAAGTCTGAATTTGTGTCAACCCTTCCACGCTTAAAGCATAATCATATATTACATGCAGCTTTTAAAGTTTCATCCTGATTATAATTGCAGCCAGAACATCATCCATCAGCTTGATTTAGAAATGTCATAAGCTGACCTTCAAATGATGTGTTACCGGAAACCTCACTGTCTCACATCTGTGTGAATGTACTATATGTAGTCATTTCTCTCTCTCTCTCTCTCTCTCTTTCTCTCTCTCTCTCTCTCTCTCTGTCTCTCTCTCTCTCTCTCTCTGTCTCTCTGCAGCTGGAAGGTGAAGAGGAACAGAAACGTTTTGACGAAGGAAAACTGCGGTACCTTCAAAACAAGGCAAAGAGAGTGGCGGAGAAAGAGCAGAAACAATGACGCCCCTCAGTACCTGAGTGTAATATGATAGTGTAGCAGAATATCTCAGTAGAACATTGTCCAAGGTCTCAGTTAAAAAAACAAGCCTCTCTTATCCTATGTAGCTGAGTAGATGAAAAGGGGGGAAAAATATTGTACGTACGTCGTACTTTCCACGTTTGTTGTTTCGCTGCTGCATACCAAAGCACCTTGTGTATGTAGATATTCGTTGGAACAGAGTATTATATTATATAACTCTTATGTCTGAAGAGATCTATTTATGAAGTGCTTCGATCATTCTGTGTAATAATAAAATGATGCACTAATAAAAACTTGCGCATGTCTATCTGTAATACAATTTGTAGTGATGGTAATGGCCAGCCAACAATTTATACAACTCCAATAAATAAGGGATAAAACATAACAAGGTGTTCTGTTACAGGAAAATAATCAACGACAGGGTGGTGTGATGTGGCCTGAGTCTTTTTCTTATACAACCACAATTTGACAAAAATTCCATTTTATATTTTTTAAGGTAAATATTTCACCGGTTAATGCTCTGGTATGTAAGCGAGACATACGTTCCTGTTATCACTTATGTTATAGCAGCTATAAGCAGTCGTTCTCTCAACAGCCTCTCGTTCAATATTTGTTTCTATAGAGACAATAATATACTAGAACTAATATAAACCTCTGGCAGCCAGCATTAGTGTCCCAGGTGCTTTTATGCTAGCATTTCATATAATGCCACGCTGTATAGTAACTGCCATTTTGAAGACAGAATAGGGGACTGACTACATTAAAGAGAGGTGTTTCATTTGCTGTGCATATTGGTTGCAATAACTGTAAAGGAAGCAAGGGATTAACATTTAATTTTAATAAGTGGATCGTCACCACAAGAGCGACCACAGGACCCCTACAGAATGCTTCCGACTGTGTTCCGACAGGGCTTTAGTTCAGGTCAAGATGCTAGCAAGTTAATGCTATCCTGCATATATGTTGTGTTAAAAGATTATGCTGAAGCAAAATGATTTCTGAATCATGTGAAATTTTGTCTTACCTATAACCTATAATGTACTCTATTCACATGTTCAAATATTCACAAACTGATGAGTTTACCTAGTTATTCATCCATCCATTTTCCATACCACTTATCCTATACAGGGTCGCAAGGAAGCCTGGAGCCTATCCCAGGGAACTCGGGGCACAAGGCAGGGGACACCCTGGACGAGGAGCCAATCCATCACAGGGCACAATCGCACACACATTCACACACTACGGACAATTTGGAAATGCCAATCAATCTAAAACGTGTGTGTATGTACATATATATATATATATATATATATACAGTATCTCACAAAAGTGAGTACACCCCCCACATTTTTGTAAATATTTGATTATATCTTTTCATGTGACAACAC
>JANDJT010000190.1:7102706-7117618 GCA_024331685.1 Stegophilus panzeri | reverse complement strand
CAAATGGGCCGTGGTTGGATCTTCCAGCAGGACAATGATCCAAAACATACATCAAAATCAACACAAAAATGATTTACTGACCACAAAATCAAATCCCCTGACTTGAAACCCATAGAAAACCTGTGGCGTAAACTGAAGAGGAGAGTCCATCAGTGTGGACCTCGAAATTTAAAGGATCTGGAGACATTCTGTATGGAGGAATGGTCTCAGATCCTTTGCCATGTATTCTCCAACCTAATTAGGCATTATAGGAGAGGACAAAGAGCTGTTATCTTGGCAAAGGGCGCCAATATTTGTGGCACACATATATTTAACATGGATATCTATTTTTTTTTTTTAGAAACCTGTGTTGTGTTTGCACTTGTTTGATATCCATGAGATCCAGAGTATTTTTGTGATTTTTTTTTTTTTTTTTTAAAAAACAAAAGATCAAAAGGTTAAACAGCAAAGACAATTTTTCAGCCTTTCTTGCTCATATTTACCAAGGGTGCCAATATTAGTGGAGGGCACTGCACTTAATGCATTGGTTTTTCCAATCTTCAACTGCCCAGTTTAGGTGAGCCCGTACCTACTGTACCCTCAGATTCCTGTTCCTGGCTGGCAGGAGTTGAACCGGATGTGGTCTTCTGCTGTGGTAGCCCATCTGCCTCAAGATTCAGCATTCTGGGATGATTTTCTGCTCAACATGGTTGTTAAGAGTGGTTATTTTAGTTACTGTAGCTGCATGATTTTATGCATCGTGGTGCAGCCACATGTTTGGCTTTTTGGATAATTGTATGAATGAGCAGCGTTCTTTATATGAATGATGTAGAATCCATTAATACAAGTGGTCCATATCTTGTTTGAATCACAGTGGACTGGCTGCTCTTATGTAACATCCTCCTTGTGCAAGCACACTTCAGGAGCTGTTGCCATCCACAGTCCTGGCTTTCATTCTTACATATTTGATCTAAGGAATTTAAGTAAGAAATAAAACCTGATGGTGTGTGCATTTATTTGAAAATAATCAACCATGAGGTGAAGCACGGCACAAAGCAGAGTTACTGTCATCAGCTAAAGCTGATCATTTTTCTATAAAAGCACACCCTGAAGTGTTTTATTAATCTGACACCACAGCAATTTGCCAATGATTTTTTTTTTCATTTAATAATAAAAGACACGCCATACTTTCAACCATTTATATTTATATTTCATGTCATGGAACATTATTCAAGTCATAACCTTCTGACCAATCAGATTTGATCATTCAACAAAACTGAGATATAAATAATAATAATAATAATAATAATAATAATAATAATAATAATAATAAAAGTGCTTTTAGCCTTTTTGCCACTTTGAAAGGTCATCAATATCTAGCCATATTATTCAAAACACAGTGGGTGCTGAAACACTGTAACACTAAACATGATCTGCTGAGCATTGCCTTAAGATGCTTTAAGTACACTCTGATCCTCTTTATGTAGCATACTCTGATATCGCTCTTCAGAACTGGGGATGCAGATGCAACACCTCATTCATATGTTGCTAAATATTGATGTGAAGTTGAGTGCTAATCCATGTTCCTCAGTGCACTTCAAATTTAATAAAATGGGACAGGTCCAATACCCCACCCCCTCATCCCATTTAGACACTCACACTCTCTAAAAGAATTTTTTTGGTGTATATTCATACTCATAAACCTAAATGACCTGCATTCATGACATTTCACATGTTCCTTATAATTAGTAGAATATTACAGAGGAATTTACTATGTTTGATTTCATTTTTTTTTTTAATAGCTGTGAAATATGTGATCTTCAACTGTGCAAAAAATTATTTTAAATTTAAATTCAAAGTTGACCTCTTTCACTGACATGTTGGTCTATTTTCCTTGACTTTGTCTAATAGTTGACTGACTGAATGAGAGAATTGTAGCCAACTTCGCTAGATTTCGGGACTTTTCAGATCTCTTTAGCAACTTTTTTTCTCTCAAAAATCACCTAGTGATAAATCTATCGCATTCTTGGACAAACCTTAGCTACGTTCTGCAGAAAAGACGGAGGCTGTGCGCTGTGTGAGACAAAGAAATAAGAAAGACTTCTAATTCACTTTTAACTTTCTCTCTCAGTGATCGTTTAACATGTACATGAATATAGTCGAAATCACAGCACAGCCGTTGTCTTTAAATTGTGTGTATGGTTATTTTGTTAGATGACGCCACGGTTATAAAATCAGGATTTAAGCAGTGCAGAGCAGCAGCTTGGAAATGGCTTGGAAGTGACATGGTTTATATGCAGTCTTAATAGACTGCGTGTCAGTCACTCTTTCATACTTGTTCCATTGTCTGGCAACAGAAACAGAAAAATATGTAAATGAGAACAACTTTATTGGGAATTCGGCCATCTTAAAATACAGTATGCAATTCATACAGGATTTCGCTGAGTTTTTTTGTGATTGTTCCGGGCAAAAATGCTTGATTTTGCAGATTCTTTCAAAATTTGCAATCTATTTGCTGAGTGTTTTGTGCTTTTTTGCGGAAAACTACTTGAATTGGCGAAATTGCAATTGCACTAAATTGTTTTGCACTGTCTTTCACAGATGTTTGTTGGTAAATGAGACCTTTTAGCTGTACTCACGTTCGAGGGCTTTGGCTGAATGCTCGTTGTAATGACGTCACATGTCGCGTCTTGGCCCAAATCTGTGGAAAATCTGCGTTCATTTTGAAAAATTGCAAGCTCCTTTGAATATTGCGGAGTTTGCTCGATTTTGCGCTAATTTCTGCAATCGCAAAATCCTGGAGGGACTGAGTATGTGAGCACAGAGACTAGGAGAGAAGCAAACAGATGTAAAGGTCTGATACTATAGGCAGAATGCAAATATGACGCGATGACATCATGAATATGCTCAGTTGTGCGTGACGTCAATCAGACACTTCCACACTAAAAACTGTACTGGTCGGTGCTACACTGTCACTTACTGTGCCTATTGTCCTGTTTTAGTAGTACTGTACTGTCTTGTGTTGTTAGCACACGCTTGCACATGGACTTTATATAAAAATGTGTAGATCTTATTTAGTTCTGTGTCGTCTCATGTGGTTAGTGTCTTGTTTCATGTAACACCATGGTCCTGGAATAACGTTGTTTCGTTTCAGCGTGTACTGTACCAGCTGTATATAGTTGAAATGACAATAAAGCCACTTGAACTTGAACTTGAAACGTCATCTAGCGATATTTTCGAGCAGGCTTTAGCTATTTTCCATTGAAAGTAGTTGGCAACAGTGAATGAGAGTGATGCAGCAGTGCTTTATTACTTTTATTCCACAGCAAACAACACACTGCTACCTTCTCACTGTAATGGCAAAAATACAGTAACCAACCAACAATATTTGCAATGAAAACATGTTTAATGTGTTTCAGGGTGGAGTTTTCCTTTGAAATAAGTACATTTATCTTTTATTTATGTCTGTAAAAAAAATGTTTTTCCAACTTGTATTTTTGGTTTTCATGTTCTCCCTGTGCTTTGGGGTTTTCCTCAAGGTACTCCGGTTTCCTACCCCAGTACATGCATCATAGGCTGAATGGCATCTCCAAATTGTCTGCAGCGTGTGAGTGTGTATGTGATTGTGCCCTGCCATGGGTTGGAACCCCGGTGTCCCCCACCTTGTGCCCCGAGTTCCCTGGGATAGGCTCCAGGCACCCCCATTACCCTGTGTAGGATAAGCGGTATGGGAAATAGATGGATGCAGTTACATAATCAATCAACTAGCAAAGACTGGCTGTGATACCTATTGTTGTTGTTGTTGTTTAAATTACCCTATTCACCTGTGATGTTTTGCTTAAAGAGCGATACAACTTCAGAAGAACTTTCCGAGAGTCTTCTGTTGGTAAACTAGAGGAAAATGCTAAAACGTGAAAAAGAATCCGGGGTGAAAACATGAAAAAGAAATGTGCAAAATGTCAGTTTAGGAAGTCTGCTCATCAAAACGGAAGCGTGGTGGAGGATTCAGCAGCATCTGTTCCTGCTTCATTCATTCCCTCCTCCTAGTGCTGATCCTCAATGGGCGGCGTGAGGAGGCTGCGCGCGCGCCCGACCATCACCACCACCACCACCACCACGTCGACACTTTTAACTTCGCCCATGCGTGGCTTTACTTGCACACCATTTCCCCTCTTGTTTCTGATGAGAATTAGTCTAATTCTCTCCGATGATGGTAGGATAAAGGGTGCGCCATGTTTCTTTATTAGCGCTCTTTATTTCACGGTTTTATCCGTGCATTCAGAATCGCACGCGCCAACTCTGTGGACATATTGATAACAACACGACACGACACCCTGGAGGAGCTTTCCGGTATATCGACGAAATTTATTCAAGGTATGTTCTAGATGCACAGTTCACACACTCACACACACGACCACCAGTATTCTTTTTTTGTTGGTGATGCTGTATATGATGATGGTCGTGGACTATAATAACAAGGAGATTACTCTGTCTCTTATCATGACTTATTTTAGATAAGTGTAAAACGTCAGTGTAAAATGGTAATGTTTCCTCTGCATTCAGCATTCACCAAAGGAAGCCATTAATATATATAGGCTGGTTAGACTGGAGTGAGCTTGTGAATGAGAGAGATGTGAATGTGGGCAGAATACAGGCTAACAGGGGGCTGCGTCCCAAACTGCATACTCCTGTACTAAATAGCATACTATTATAATAGTACGCCGCATACGGTAACTATGGTAACCTAAGTAACACTATGTAGTACGCGGTTTCGGATGTAGCCAAAACCTTGTCAAAAGTAGAGCTCGCGCTTGTATTGAAGCCCAGAATCGTTCAGAATCGCTCATTTATCTTTAATGGCACCTCAAAATGTTCTTTATACCTAATAACTGAGAAAATGGTGTTTTATTACTTATCTAATCAAAATTTTTATTTATTTTATTATTATTTTTTTTTTACACCAAACTACTAATGGACAGCTACACATTAACCGTCCATAGAATAAGAAACCAAGTGTGAAAACAGTTTGAGACACTAGCCTACTTCATGATGTTATCAGGCTAGCTATTAATAATAACAATAGTAATAATAGTAGTAATAATAATAATAATAGCAGCTTAACTATAGAACCTACACTGCCATTAACCAGCAAAGCTCTCAAGCTACCAGAGCTCCATTTTTAACGGATGCACCATAAGCTTAACTGAATAATCGCTACAGAACGAATCGTTTGTTTATGAACGACTCTTTTAAACGATTCAATCACGCGAATCGGTTCGCAAGCATAAACGACTTCTGAGTGTTTTTCACTTAAAAGTGCATTAGGTAAGATTTGTTTGGGTGAAAAAAAGGTTTTTAATGGTTAAAAAGGTGGAGTTGAATAAGATTTGAATGTTTTTGTTTTTTTGTTTGAGTAATGAGTACCTGTCCCCATTTCCACCCATGTACACAAAGCTTCGCCCCAATGGTCCAAATAGATTTAGCTAGAAGACTGACAAGGTCAATCAAATATAATATTCTGGCCTGAAAGGTAAGTGTCCAGACTGTTTTTTTTTTCCTGAAACAATGGTTTAGAATTTAAAAAAATTGTTTTTAATCATTTCTACAAAATCTTCCAGATTCCTTGTACTAGCAAGAAATATTGAGAAATATTGACTATTGTAGCTTTAAGTTATAGAGTATGGAGTTACTTTTTATGGAGTTTTAAACAAACTTAAGATCCGCAAGCAAAATCTAAGGTATTAAGAATTCAATCAAAACAAAACATAGGATAATAAGTGTTCCTTTATACCACTTCTGTCATTTTTGTTTGCTAATGCTGTTTTGCTTCTGGAATTCTAACATGTATATACTGGCAGAAATGTATTGTAAGAAAGCAATAAATTCCTATTGGTCAGTTGAAATTTAAAGTAGCAAATTCTCTTAAGCATAACCACATCCACATGAACTGGGGCATTAGAATTTATCCTGATTTATGCACATGCAAGGAGCAGCTTAGTGTAAAGAGAGATCAACTTAGATTTAGTGTAAACAATATGGGGCTTACCGTGCTGAGTGTTGGCTTGATGTAGGTCTGAAGCACTGGCTCTGTATCTCTAGATTTTGACAAATTTTCTGAGCAGATCCACTGACATATTTTATGCTGTGACCATGTATGATGTTGACTGACATGACACAGCACTTGTAAGTAAACATAGGACACACACTGACCTTATCATGCCATGAATTTTTACATGACATACTAACATAAGCTAGATGAATCTCTAGACAAGGATGTGACTACTGAATCAGTATTGGTTATCTGATACTCAGAGGATTGTTTTGTCAGTGCTGAACTGTAAATGAATCTATCCATCCCTAGTTACCATGGCAATGACAGGTAACTAAGGATGGTACAGTAACTAGGGATCGCGTTTTGACAGAATGTCACTAACATTCCTTCATATAGGAAACCTAAATGTCACATTAGACAAAATTACACATCAGCATTGTTAATCCATTGGTGGGGGGAAATGACAACAATTGGAGAATGTGTGCTTTTATTTAATGTGACACTTTAATGTGGCTGGTGAGGTACACGATTCTTAATGTTTGGTAGGTCTCAGAGGTTTGGTAAGATTACATTCAGGATTTAATTTGTAGTTAGATTTGTGTTAGACGCCCCTTTATAATGAAGTTATCTTCATGCATCTGTCACATTAGCTTTGTGATGAATATGTTGTTGTAAAGGTATTTTTACATGAAGCATATACTTTGGTATTCCTGTTATATGAATTGAAACCTATCTCTTTAAATATCTAGTCTGATTTATTATTATTACGATGTTGTTATTGTTTTTAATAAGTGTTAGTAGATGTTAAATAGCAGTAAAATGCTGTCTCTAGACTGAAAGGTTGGTTTATGCTCATTTTTTAACTTTTACATTGCAGCAGTTAGACTCAATCAGATTATGTATATACAGAATATGTACACTCACCATGCACTTTATTAGGAACACCTGTATACCTGCTTATATATGCAGTTATCCAGTCAGCCAATCATGTGGCAGCAGCACAATGCATAAAATCATGCAGATACAGGTCAAGAGCTTCAGTTAATGTTCACATCAAACATCAGAATGGGGGAAAATTGTGATCTCTGTGACTTTAACTGTGGCATGGATGTTGGTGCCAGATGCGCGGGTTTGAGGATTTCAGAAATTCCTGATCTCCTGGGATTTTCACACATAACAGTCTCTAGAGTTTAAACAGAATGGTGCGAAAAACAAAAAAAAAAACATCCTGTGAGTGGAGGCTTTTGAGGCTGAAACACCTTGTTGATGAGAGAGATCAGAGGAGAATGACCAGACTGGTCTGAGCTGACAAGAACTCAAATAAGCACTCTTTACAACCATGGTGAGCGGAAAAGTATCTCAGAACACACAGCTTGGGGTGGATGGGCTACAACAATGGAATACCACATCAGGTTCCACTCCTGTCAGCCAAGAACAAGAATCTGAGGCTATCATGTTCACAGACTCACCCAAACCGAACAGTTGAACACTGGAAAAAGACCAGGTGATTTTTATTTCTAATCTTCAACTGCCCAGTTTGGGTGAGCTTGTGCCTTTGATAGCCTCAGAGTCCTGTTCTTGGCTGACAGACGTGGAACCCAATGTGGTCTTCTGCTTTTGTAGACCATCCACCTCAGGTTTTGATGTTTTGTGCATGCTGAGATGCCTTTCTGTGCACCACGGTTGTAAAGTGTGATTATATAAGTTACTACATCCTTCCTGGCAGCTCGAATCAATCTGGCCATTTTCCTCTGACCTCTCTATGAACAATGTGTTTCCACCCACAGAACTGTCTCTCACTCACTGTTATTTTTTTTCATACCATTCGGTGTAAACTCCAGAGATTGTTGTGTGTGACAATCCCAAGAGATAAGCAGTTTCTGAAATACTCAAACCAGCCCATCTGGTACCAACATCCATGCCACGGGTAAAGTCACAAAGATCATACTTGTTCTTCTTTCATACGTTTGATGGGAACATTAACTGAAGCTTTTGACCTGCATGACATTTTACATTGCATTACTGCCACATGATTGGTTGATTAGATAACTGCATGAATGTGCAGTTGTGCTTGTTCCTAATAAAGAGGCGATGAGTGTATGTTTACATTTACATCATGTTCAATATGTAGAAATGTGATCCCTGTAACAGAACAATTTTTTGTAAAAATCAGCTGAACATAAGAGTTAAAGATGATTGTATTTTTTCACAGAATAGACCTGGATCTATCTGTAGAGTTGTATTGCCTTACCAGCGATTTTTACTCCTGCTAATATGGCAGAGATGTTAACATATGTAATTAGCAAGAGTGGATAATGCAGCATCTAATTTTCTCCTTTTCTATGCTAACATTTGTTTATTTAACAAGACCTAAATTCTATCAGTCTCTCAGCATTCTAGAGGTGTGCACAGAACTGTTTTTTAATCCCAATCTTGCCTGCTCTAGAAGGAATTTACACCAGGCATGGTGCTCAAACCTGTCTCCAAAACTGTCATCTTTCAGTCAAAGTGGCCTTTCTTTGTCCCACAAGCTTCATATCCACTTCCACCTTTGACTTGACCTCAGTGGGTTTGCTCTATTCCAGTTTAGGTGTGTACGTTAAAAGTTTTTTTTTGTTGTTGTTGTTCTGATTAAAGTAACAGCTGGATCATCAGATTAGTATTAGCCTGTACTTAAATATAACTAATGTGGTTATATCTATTAATAACAAGTGCAGTGGGAAAATTGTCTTAAATAGGCCACTATTTCTCAAGTTCATTTTAGTGTACGAAACTGTGAATGTGGATTAGTGTAGGGCTTTAGGTTGCAACCTATGCAGTATTTCTGAAAGCCACTGAATCAAATGACTCAAACATTTGATTCACTTGTATATTTGAAAGAATCAAATCAGTGTAGTGAATTATTGCCGATCAGTATACAAAAGCTTAGTACAATGAAAAAAAAAAAAAATCGTACCATTTGCATATAGCTTATCTGCATATAATCAGCAGACACTGTGAGATAGCCTAAGGTTCATCTCAACAAACTCAAATTTATGTTGATTACAATCAGATAAAAGTCTAAAATCTAACACGAGGCAAACCTCTGGGATTGGGGAGTTTGTAAT
This sequence comes from Stegophilus panzeri, assembly GCA_024331685.1. Taxonomy (NCBI): domain Eukaryota; kingdom Metazoa; phylum Chordata; class Actinopteri; order Siluriformes; family Trichomycteridae; genus Stegophilus; species Stegophilus panzeri. Next base: position 7,108,480 of record JANDJT010000190.1, on the reverse strand, counting down.
TACTTTGTGCTGGGAAAATGACCTTGGGCTGGTAGATATAATATGGTAGGGTTCAAACCAACATAGAGTTCTGCTGTATAGTGAATTAGACTGTAATTGGGCTTGAAACTGTGCAATCTGGCAATACTGCTGAAAAAAAAAAAATTGGCTGTTTGTTGCCCTCTCAAACATACTGTCAGTTTACTCTGTTAAATGCTTCAGCTACTTTGTGTGTGTTGAAAATCCAGAAGCTTTGTTCAGCTTAATCCAGAAGCTGTTCAAACTCCATCTAAATGTAAGTTTAGTGGCAATCAGGGAGGTAAGACAATCTATTATAAGTAGGATAAAGTCATCAATAGGCTTGTATGTCAGGCCCATGTGGGTAGAACCGAGCCTGTGCAAAGGTTAAAATGGGTAGTTACTGTCTCAGAGCAAAGAAAACAGCATTACAAAGAGAATCAGTGATGAGTGAAAATCACAAGATTTGCAATATTGAGGTTAGCAGTTCAGGTGGTGTGTAATTTCCCAAGGGCTTGGAAGTAGAGTCATTTTGAGAAACGGATGAATCTGAAATTCCTGTTATCGACTCTGCAAGGTTTTCATGAAATGGAGGATCAGTCCATCTCTGTTCAGGTACATTCAACATAATTTAGTGAATTTCCTTCTCAGCAGTCCATTACCTGATTTATTAGGATTTAATAGAGCAGGGTAATCATCAGACTATCCAATGCTAAGCACTCTTGAATTAAACGTGTATGTTGGAACTCAGGACTTTCCCTAATGTATAGAGTGGCAATACTCTATATATATCTAATATATAGATATCTAATATCACTCTCCAAGTGACTGATATATGATGGGGGGAAAAAAATTGAAGAAGGGGTGTACAAACTTTGTAGATAATGTGTGTCATAATTGACACATTGATATTCTAGGTTCAAATTGCTATGAAGGTTGTTGTATTCAGAGTACTTAGTACTTCATTGCAAATCTGCTGTGGAATAAATAATAATAATAAAATAAAGTCAGTAATTATACTGTGTGGTCTTCAAGGTCCACTTGACACTAGATACTTCGTATCCCTCCAGAGCTGGTTATCTCGAGCAGCTCTCCTGGTGGTTTGTATTACTGCTTATTTGCTCCTCTAATTTACCATTATACAAGTGAAACATTTGGTTGAATTTAGCAAGTTACACATTTTGTTGCTGCTCATAGTACTCCCTGCATGCATATTCATTAGATTAATTAGCTCGCTCTGTTCTTGTTGGGGCCAGCTTTTTTTTTTTGGATGGTGGTTTTCTAGTGTGAACCTCAGTGCAGATCATTACACGTGCTAAAAATAGGTCTCTGATGTAAAGGACTGACATGCAGAAATGGCGTAGGTGTTATGGAGCTGTTTAGTAAAACCCAACCCTAATCATTTTTTTTTTTTTTTTTTTAGACAATCAGTGCTTTCTATATTGAAATCTGCAGCGTATGTACAGTATGTTATACATATAAATACAAACATTTGATTAAGTTTCTGTTGATTGTAAGGGTGTATCGATACACAAAATTCCATTTGATACCATACGGTGGTGTCTCAATACGTTACATTTTCAATACAGCACAAATAGGCATTGCCTGAATAGATTTACATTTTCAATTAATTAAAACATTGAACATTATTTTAAAAAAGTACTGTAAATGAAAGTTAATAATGGCAGTGTTTCTTGATCCATTCAGACTCTCAAATGCTGTGCATTAGAATGTAACAAAATGAGACAAGGCTAATTAAACTTTAGCTGTCTGGCCAAACTTTCACTACTGTAACTCTCAAGGGGGCGTGTCTAAAACATGTTTTTTTTTTTAAATTTCACATTCTGCTGAATCCTTCATTCTTTCTTAACAAGTCTCATATCTGCAGCTGTGAATTTAAGCCCATACCGTAACATAACCTTCCAATTCACCACTCACTGGTCATCAGTGCTGTAACTTACTGGGAAACCTTACTGGGAAAGTGCTCCAATACGCCACACCTTAAATATTTTGGGGAACTTTTCAGTTCCTACTTGCTGCTTAAAATAGCTATGCTGTTTTCTTGAGCTAATATATGAATATGGTAGCTGCTCATCTACCAGTGTACTTAAGTGTGGGCTTGATGAAGTTTAAATGGTTATTACACCTCACATAAGTGATGTTTTATGACAAATTTGTGCAGTCTATTAAATGTATTGTTGGACACAGAAGTATTGAGAATTACTATATGATATGTTATGATATGCTGTACTGTTACACCCCTAGCAGCTTCCCTGAAATATGACAGTTTGATACATGAATTAATCTCATAAGTATAACGACATTACTGTGGCACAGTGCATCAGAAAATGCATTACATCATTCATCTTTATTGTCTCTGCAACATGGCTCTCAGCTATTTTCTCCCTCTGAATTTGAAAACTGTAGAAGAAACAATGTGAACGGTGTTTTCCAATATGCTATAATGCAATATGGCCGCTCATGTCATCTGTATTAGACAGAGTAAATGATTTGGAGGTTTTATGTGAAATAGAGGTTGACTGATAGTGGATTTTACCGATAGCGATAACAAAGCTGGGCGGTACCTGCTGATAACCGATTAATCAACCAATAGTTTTTACAACTGATACAAAATGAAAACACTTAAATTAAAATATTGCTGAACTTTATTACAAAAATAAACAGTACTGACTGTACCATGAAAATATACTGTACTTTTTAAAATGAAATAAATATATGAATATTAATATATTATCGCTTAACAAATATTAAAGTAAATAAAAGCTATACATCCAAAAAAAATAACACTCCAAATAACAAATAAAAATAGAGACATCCAAAATGAATCAAAAAACACTTCAGATAACACAACAAAATTTGTCAGTGATAGTTTTTATTTTGCCTCTAGAGGCCGCTCTCGTACTGTATAATGCTAGCGGACCCTTCTCAGCTGCTCCCCCAACAGACGCAAAACTATCGGTGCGGATTTTCGCCGATAACGTCCAGCAATCTGTTACCGATCAATCTAAAGTGACCTCTAAAGTGAAATATTTAGAAAAATAATTACTGGTAAATTAACAAACACAGTATACAGTTGTGTGGCGGTTTGGTAAACCCCATCAGATGTCGCTACAGCTGAATTCTGGAAAACAGCAAAAGAACATGCAGAATTGGGTTTTGACAAATTTTAATTTTGCCAAAAATATACATTGACATACATATATTTGAGCAAAACAACATGGAAATGTTTTCTAACCTAGCCTTGGTCATCTTCTTGCAAAGATCATGTTTTTAAGGAGTCAGTTTAACAAAAGTCTGCCAAAAGATGTCTAAACCCTTGCTAGCCAGAATGTCATTATTTGGTTAAAAAAATGGAGAATGGCGCTTACACGAAACAAAGTTTTAAAGTGTTTAAATGACCAATTAAAATGGCGTTACTATAGAGAACTTTAACCAACAGAACAGAGATGAATGAATTAATCAGCGATTATTTGGATAAAAAGTGATCAGTAAGTAAAAACATGAGGACGAGGCTGCAAGTGACTTTTACCTCAGATGATGAGACGGAGACCGATGACAATGCTGATAATCAACTTAATAACTCATTTCTCAGTGTAAATTTCTAATCATTAAAAAAATTTGGCAGTAAGTTTGTTTTTCCGTAAATAGATTAAGTTATAAATGCAGAGGTAGGCGTGACGCCTTTCAGTGGAATTGGAATGAAATCGTTAAAATGCCATTTTCTTAAAATTAAACATAAAAAAACCTTAAAAATTCAGTAACTGCTTGTGATGTTTCAGTTAGTATAAGATATGTCAGTATAAAAAGTGCAGCAGTTTAACCCCTTAAATTAGCTAACTCTAGAAGCAGGTCCTTACTCTAATAGTTAAATGTGTTTCCTATTGTTAGAGAATAACTGATCGTAATCAGGGAATAATATGCTTTAAGCTCAATAACAGAATTATACGCCAGGATGTTAAGGGGTTAAAGAGTTGATTAAACATTTAGGCCACTTTGCTCATTCTATGCCTTACAAGGAAGGCAGTGGGATCTGAAATGAATCTCTGACTTCTCTGACAAACATTTTTTTCTTGTGTTTTTAGAACACTCAAGCAAAGTGATGAGGATGTAATGCAGACGCGTTTACAGTTTGTTAGTGGATTAGTTTATACAGTGCTTAATACTTATTAATGGCACTTCTCATATTAATGCTGGGTGTAGAGGTTAAATAGAAAGCTAGACATAGACTAGATATCATCGTGACCAGCCATCGATCTCGGACTGTAGTACGCTCATTTTGGCGACCCAGCTGTCTGTAGCACAGGATAATTTATTATTAAATCAATGAGCTTACTGTTATTATTATAGCGGGCACAAATAGCCATTTGTCGCTAGTTATATACGTGCAAAGGAAACACATATACAACAACAGAGAGTGAATCACAGCACATGAAGGAGACTGCCAGTTTGACTGAGGGCGAGATTAATTTGCATGAAAATCCCATTAATCTCTGATACACAGCCTGTTTTTTCTCCCGTACTGTCAGGACTGGCACTGCCCTGACCGGGCCTTTCTTGGATGCAAGGTCTGCGTTTTGTCACAGCTCCGCCAGACTCATCTGTCCTTAATTTTGTTTTGGAAACTCACTTGACACTGCAATTATAAGCAAAGTGTTTCTACTCAGCTTGCTGTCCCCGTCGAACGAGTTTCTCCTGGTTCTCGGCAAATGCAGTGTATCAACAGAAGCTCCTGATTTAATGAGCCTATAACAATGATAAAACCACGGGGCCTGCTCAGGCTGCCATGCTTTGATTTACTTTTAACTAGGGTGCAAGTCACTCTCTTGCTCTTACTTTCCTGCTTTCACACACACACACACACACACACACATTGGTGATGATGTTGATTCATCCGGTAGGACAGACTCTTTTCTGTCCTATAGCCTTGAAGACCTGTGCTTTTTGGCAACTCATCTGTTAAAAAAAGGGAAGTAGGTCAGCATCACACCTCTGCTGCTCTGCTCTCAAAACTCAGACTGACTAGGCATGATGTGGGGAATCTGTCATGATATATTGTGGTGTCGTGTATATTATTTGGTATGCGAAGGCAATGCTATAAGCCTGTTTACCAAACAAGAGCTCCACGACATTTAAAAAATGTTTTTCTGCTCAGAGTGAGGAATGATATTTAGTTATATACGCACAGTATTATGATAATTAATCTACAGTGCCCTCCACTAATACTGGCAGCCTTGGTAAATATGAGCAAACTTTTGATCATTTATTTAAAGAATTCACAAAAATACTCTGCTCTTATGGATATCAAACAATTGCAAACACAACACAGGTTTATCTCAAAAAAAAAATTTGTTAAATATACATGAGCAACAATTATTGGCACTCCTATGAATTCATATGTGAAAAATATTTGAAGTATATTCCCATTGATATTGAATTTTTTTTAGTATACCTGGGTGACTAGGAACAGGAAATTGTTCAACCATTACTTAATAAACATGAGGTATAAATATAAATGAGGTAACACCTAGGCCAAATTCCCTTAGTCATTCATAACAATGGGTTACACCAAGGAATATAGCTGTGTTGTGCAGCAAAAGGTTGTTGAGCTTCACAAAATAGGAAGTGGCATAATAGCAAAAGCATTGAAAATGGCCATTTCCACCTTCAGGGCAATAATTGAGAAGTTCCAGTCAACTGGAAATGTTATGAATCAACCTGGAATTGGACGTGTGTCTATATTGTCTCAACACACTGTG
>JANDJT010000190.1:7081700-7101549 GCA_024331685.1 Stegophilus panzeri | reverse complement strand
GAGGTGGTTTTGGTGCACACAGAGAGGTAGCCATATGGAAAAGTACCTCATGCCCACGGTTAAATATGGTGGCGGCTGTTTAATGTTTTGGGGCTGTTTTTCTGCCAATAATTTTTATTATATTATTTATTATGTAAATTAGTCCAAAGGTGAAACATCCATGATTCCCATCAAATAAAAAGAAAAAGTTTTCATGTTCTGCTCAAAAAGCAAGATTTCTATATTCAAACGTTAGTACATGTCCAGTGCAACTTTTTAGGTAACCTTCTAGCTGATTAGGCTGTGTAATGTTGCTGGCAATCGTTAGTTAGCTAACACCCACAGTCAGCTGCTGAATAGGAATTTAACTATTTCTATAGAATATAAAAACTTAGGGTGCATATCTTCCATTTTGATTCTACTTAGCTCTAGTCCACGCCTCTTCATTTCACTTCGTGGTGATAAGCACAAGCATGGCAGACAACTGTGATTGGCTAAATAATGAGTTCAATCGCTCTGAAAGTGCATGCTTTTCCCTGGGAATACCAAGCACTTCAGCTTTGGCCTAACTTACATAAAATATGTATTTTTGAGATTTGAATTTCAATTGATAATTCTGAAACTATATTTCAATTGATATGAGATTTTTAAAGGCACATCTTACTGCAGGCAGGTTCAAAACAAAGAAAAAAAAGCACACCCTTATCCAGAGCGACTTACATTTATCTCATTTATATAACTGAGGGTTAAGGGCCTGGCTCAAGGGCCCAACAGTGGTAGCTTGGCGGTTCTGGGGCTTGAACTCCTGACCTTCTGTTTAGTAACCCAGAGCTTTTAACCACTGAGCCACCATTGCCATGTAGTGGGCATAAATGTATTAAAATTCATATTCAAATACTTCTGTCAGCTTCCGAGCTTCATATATCCACAGTGCTATTTTGAGTTCTCGAAAGTGCGCCTTTATGTAGCCCCAGTTCGAACGCCAATCCTTGCAAATCTGATTTGCAAAACCAGGGCATAACTCAAAGACAGCAAGTGGGAGGGTATCGAATGTAATTCAGCTCTCTTACACAACATCAATGCACACTCATTTCAATTCTGCTGTCAGGACTACAGCTAATGTGTTATCTAACAGGTGCACCTTGTGTGTTGCTTTGTTCGCTTAACACACTTAAACCGCCACTTAAACTGCAATGGGTCAGACTTGGTAGCTGAAGTGTTGTCTTGCTGAAACCTGCCAGTGATTTTGTAGCCCATACATGGCAAGCGATTATGATTATAAAGAAGGTGTGGCACAAAAATGTTAAAGTTTTCTGTAAAATTTAGTGTGATTAATCACTCAATATTACTTTTAATTTAAATGAACCTTTTTCCAATCTGTCCAGTTTCAGTGAGTATGTGCCCACTGTAGCTTCAAATTCCTGTTATTGGCTAACAGGAGTGGAACCGAATGTGGTCTTCTGCTGTTGTAGCCCATCCTCCTCAATGTTCTGCATTTTGTCTTGTGCATTTTGAGATCCTTTTCTGCTCACCACGGTTGTAAATAGTGGTTATTTGAGTTACAGTAGCCTTCCTATATGCTTCAGACAGTCTGGCCATTCTCCTCTGACCTCTCTTAGCCACAAGACTCCAATGCTTTCTGGATGTTTCTTGTTTTTCTCACCATTCTTTGTAAATGTTACAAACTGTGTGCAAATCCCAGGAGATCAGCAGTTTCTGTAATACTCAAACCAGCCTGTCTGGCACCAACAACCATTCTATGGTCAATGTCACTGAGCTCACATTTGTTTCCCCATTCTTGTGTTTAATATGAACATTAACTGATGCTCTTAAGTTATATCTGCATGATTTCATGGCAAATAAAATACTGAAAATGGCTTCGGAACATCTCTACTCAAGAGGTGAGATCTGGGACATTTTCTTCACTGAGGTATATTATATAAGCTTATGAAACCTGGCCTAGCTGCTTAAAAGCTACTAATCTATAAAATATGCAACTAAAGCATATCACCCCATGCATGTGGTGCATATGAGTAAGAAGCTGCAGTTTTCTGTGGTCATAATAATGATAATAATAATCATTTTGGCTGTGATTGCTGCAATATTTTGAATGAATGCAATGCTTAAAACTGAACATGGGCATTAACGTTGTGGAAATACATTACAGTCACCAGGTGCTGTCAAGTCATAGTCCTGGGTTTGTAGATAAGCATATGGATGCACATCCAAATCTGTGCAACAATTCTCTAGCGTCTCAAAGCACTGATAAATACATCAGTGGCTGGAAGTGAATGAAGTTTAATGATTTTGAATTCATTTGATGCAGTTAATTTAATTATGCACAAATCATCAGTCCTTAAGCAAATGTACAATGGACCACAAAAGCATAATATTCCAATTGAGTTTGGTTGTCAGGCTATATTGTAATACCTTTTTTTTTTTAAGTCCAAAGAAGGTTTTTCATGATGGGAGAAAAGGTTCTGCTGAGCAAAAAAGAGTTTCATTAAATCTTGCATGAATTATGTATTTAACTGTATCTAAAATGTCATTTATTTTTTGACGGCCACTTTCTGGGCTTACTTTCATTTTTATTAATTCATACTAAAATGGGGTCCCTTGATCAGCAGAGGAAATTAGTCTCACGGACATTCTGATGTCTTTTGTACACTTCATTTGCCGTAACTATCTTGCCAGTTACCATCTCGTCTAAGTGTGTATGTACGTCCGTGGGCCAGTTTTTGTCCTCTTTGTAGAGGAACAAACTTTTGAACTCTATGACAACAAAGAGCATTTCAGAGCAGAATATAGTAAGTAACTGGATTGAAAGAAAAAGACAGGTTTAAGGTTCACAGAATCCTAGTCTCAACCTCAGATGCTAAGGCTTATAAAACTAAACCATGCTGTTTCCAGGTGGATGTGCATGGGTTTGTTTTTGTTATTGCACCATTTTTATAATCACCTGCCCACATACATCCAAAAAAATAAATAAACGAATAAAAAATTGAACCAGTCTGTGTGCGGCCAGTCATCCTGTAAATGTTCTTTCCCATATTAAGTTACAAAAACTACCAGACTTTGGCTTGCACATAAAAGACACAGTACAAAAGAATGGAATGATGGAGTTTGTCTGATTTGTTGATTCAGTTTATTAATGCATGGGTTACCATGACAAGGAGAAGACATGATTTCTAATTTATCTGCTAAATATCTATCCTGTTTGATCTATTTTAGCAGGATGTCAGGTTGGCAGGTACGGACGCAAGTGCAGGCACAAGACTTTATTAACGTTGGCAATAAAAACAAAGACGTAATCCAGGAACAAGATCAAGGTACAGGGAATGGTCAGGCGATCAACAAACAACATGAACTAGGCACGACTTTGGGCAAAAACCAGAAACAGGATCAAGAACCAGAATAGCAATCTAAATACAATGGCTTGGTAATGACTGGAATAAATTGCAAACTCAGAGCGTATACTTTGCAACGTGAAGGTGCTTATATGCTGTGTGTGTGATTGAGTCCAGCTGAGTGCAATCAGTAGTCTGGTAAATGTGAACGGGTCTGTGATGGCTGTGAGTTGTAGTCCATGGCGGCGATGTTTGTAGGCTGCGTTGTACTGTGGGATTTGGAGTTCGATGCCGGAATTCTGCCGTTGACATGACACAGGAATTGGCCTAATGAATGAGATTTTGGAAAATAATATCTCCTCTATTATGAAGCAACCGCACCCTTATGTTATATTACAAAAGAGAAACTCTTGGAAAAAGCGAAAAAAGTTGATATGATCAGGTGCAATCCAATAGGTGCTCATCCTAGATTAACTCCATTATGCAGCCATCTTGTCAGCAGGATAGAATCCACAACGGCTTTAGAGCATAGCTGCTTCCCAGTTTATTGATTGTGAGAGGTGGTGTTTATTTCCAGTGTAACCAGAGATATTGGGGTAACTACTGAGCCCTAGTTTTTTAATATGGACCATTACACTTTATCATAAAAAACATTTTATCATAAAATGCAGTTGCCCGATTTTTTCTTATTCGTTAGGTGATACCAGATCAATTCACCTGATTTTCGAATAATGTCATTATCTGCACATACTTGGGTTTTCCAACATGACTACTTTCAGAATCCATGCTGTAAAACCATAGCTAAATTGTTTCGGCACCTAAGTTTATTTATTTATTTATTTATTTTTTACTACTAGTCAACTTCTTTAGTGACTCTTAACACAGAATTATTACCTTCAGGATTTACCTTGGAAAAACAACATAGATCATTTATTTCTAGCCAGTTCCATAGAAAACTTAGTCATCTGTTGTGTTTTATAGCTAGTTAGTGGACTTGGCCTTGACCTGGGTGAACCCCCACTAACTTATTTTGTATAAATTTCCATAGCTAACACACACGTTTTGAGCGCATGTTCGATGAAAAGTTTATGTGTACTGCATAGAAAGAAAACTAATCAGATCTCACACATATCATGATTACAATATTCCAAAGCAACAAAGACAACAGCTATTAAAAAGATGTCAATCATTTAGGTATTGAGTATTAAATTTACCAGCTTGGCTCTATTTTCTAATTTAAGTTAAGGAAATCAGCTAGAATACTTCACTGACTTTTTAAGTCTACCTACTCAGAGGAATTTCTCAACCTTACCAGCTGAGGTGAATAATTTTCAACCCGAAAAAAGACAACGCAATCCAAAAAAGATTCAAGAACGAACATTCAAGAACGAACAAGAGAGATTCAACTGGATTCCATAAGTATTTATTTATGAGAAAAGTTAGTGAATGATGAACCCTGTGCCTTAGCCTAATCACTTTTGGAGACTTGTTTCACTTCAGAAAAATCATTAGGTGTCTGACATTTTCCTGAACTGCTCAGAATTACTATTATATTAGCCTTAATCATTTGCTAATATCAAGTTTAGAAGTTTCTCAGAAAGTTCCAGAGCTATAGGTTATATAAACTGGAATAATCTATATGAAAAAATTTTGAACCTATTTGCAATTTAAATTTTTGTTCCAGCAGATTAATTAATCTGTGTCAGAGATGAGTCAGAGAACCTTTTTTAGTCACACTAGTATAATGCCAGTGTATCACATATATACATATATATATATATATATATATACATGTATATATATGTATACACCACTATGACAAAATGTCCGTGTAAACATAGTATGTTGCCTTTATTCGTGCATTTTACCCTCTCAAATGTAGTGATATTGGATTGTAAGTAATAAATAATCTGTGAGACTGACCATAGCACCTATATCGAACAGTTATTATTATTATTATTATTATGATTATTATTATTTTACCTTATAATTACTGTTCAGGATGTACAGTTGTTTCCACAATTTAGTGTCCAGTTTTCTTTCATGCTATTTATATTTAATGAATTTGATATTTATTATTCAAAAATGACCTTTAAATTGTAAAATGAATGTTCAATAGATTGTCTCTTAACCCACTCGATTGGCATGTTTTGGGTTGTCCGTCCGTCTGAGATTTTTGTTAGCATGATATTTCAAGAACGAGTGGTTGAATGTTTGTAGGATTTATATATTTATATATGTAACCAGCAGGTGAACTGGTTTGATTTTAGAATTGATCCAAACAAGGTCAAGTTCACAGCAAGATCAAATGTCGGAAACAGCTTTCTTTCCGTTTGTCATACAGAGATGTTACTTACAAGCTGATGTTCAGGAACTCATGACCCATTTTTGGCTAGCTGTAATTATTATAATGGTCCATCTGTTTGTCCGTCTGAGATATTGGTTAGTGCGATATCTCAAGAACAAATGATTGAATGTTTGTAGGATTTATATGGAGGTATCATTGTAACCAGGAGATGGACTGATTAGATTTTGGAATTCATCCAAACAGGGCCAAGGTCACAGCAAGGTCAAATGTCTGAAATAGTTTTTCTTCAGTAGCTTCTTTCCTGTTTGAAATATATTTTAAGGGTATTTCTGGCAGTTAGTGCAAATTAGTAACAAGAAGGACTAGACTTGTTGATGGCAAAGGCATCCCTGACTTGTTCGACTAGTTGTAAATGGAAATCACACTGACACACACAACCCTACACTAACACATTCAACACAATAACATATTCAACCCTCCTCTTCTATAATCTCATGATTATGTTTATAGCTACAATGTCTTTTTTGTTTATAGCTGTGTTTATATATAGCTGTGTCTTGTTTATAGCTATAGAAAATGTGTTTATAGCTACAGTGTCTCTTGTCTTGACATTTTTCACAATTGCAGAAACACCTTTTCAATTCTTAAATGTCTTTCGTCAAATTGAATCTTCCAACATAAATTAGTTAATGATAACTCAATCGTTAATTAGCTGATGTGTGATTTCACTGCTCTAACATTGCAACTAACGTTTTATAGGCGTATTTCACAGGATAGATTTGTATTAGATTTGATTGGCAACTTCTTTGCTTTGGACGTAAACTAATCCCAATCACAACTTTGCTCCATTTAAAATAATACCACATGTATGATCCTACACACAACACACAATGTTAAGGCAAATAGTACAGCCCTGCATGTTTACAGGTTACATGTTATCTGCGATATCGTGCTCTCTCACCTCCTCATCTGTACACTCTTCTCAAACAGCTTCAACTTTTGCTAATACTGCCATCATTGCCACTGTTGACTAGCCGAGCCAAGCCTCTGCTGTACCTTAGCACAATCGCCTCGTATAGCTGCGTTGCATTCTGGAACTTTGAGTGCAGCATTTGCTGTCTCCACTATTTCTACTCGGGATGACACTGAACATCACAAATATTTCAATATAACCACATTTAATATGTTTCAGGCTTGGCTTTCCTTTAATCTCAACCTGACAGTGAAGTAGACCATGTAACGACGTCATGAGACAATCCTTTCTCCCCTGTCACAGAGCTACTCAGTATTGAGCCGATTATCATGTTTTATTTAGCGTTGCTTTGTTGGCACATGGATGCAGAAAGGCTAATGTTTTTCCACCTCTGTCCTTTTTTTTTAACGAAAAAAAGCTGTGGATGACACATGCAGTTTATTTAACATATTGTCTTATTTAAATGAAGGCTCAAGCCAGCTGATGAGCCAGCTGATGGCCTGACTGCATGTAATGAGTCACTGAATTTCTGCATTTGCTAATGATTTGTGGTGCGCCGTCTCCAGTAATGTCTCAAATAAGTGCAACATCTAAATATGTTTGAGAATATGTTGCATTCCTACCATTTGCGTCACAGCCCCACAGACAATGAGCATCAGCCTACAGTATGATCAGTTTGTTCTCCTTCAGTCTAAATATGCTTCAGTGAAACCATCGGTCGCACTACAGAAGATAATGGTGGCAGGATTATGTTGACTAGTTTCAAGATATAATCCATGATTAGATTTGTGTCTTGGAAGTAAGTTGCTATATAATTGAGCTGGCAGCTTCTTGGGAACATTGCTAGTGCGGTTACAATTTCTATTAACAGGAGAAAAAAAATTAAACGATCTCAAACATAAGAGGTAGATGTTAGGTTTCGCTGTGAGACGTTCAATGTCATATTATTGAGAAAAGCAGTGTAGCAGTAGTGAAGACAGAAAATGCTAAAAAAGACTCCAAGTTCCAGAATGCAATGCAGCTCAGCTAGTTAATGATCTACAAGATGAGGAGCATGATGGTGCTGATGATGGTATTAGAATGAAATTTGAGGCTTTGGAAGCTGTTCTGTTTGAGCAGCATGTACAGATGAGAAGGTCTTTAGGCAGAGATGAAGCAAAGGTAGTCAGCAGCTATCAACAGGTAGTCAGACAACATTCCAGGAAACCATAAAACAAAGTGGAACTGAATGAACGTGTCGATGAAAGATGTTTCAACGAAAAAAATATATATGTCAACTGGGAAGTTCTTTACAAAATAAATCTTGGACGCCGTTGATTGTAAAGATTGATATGCAAGTCATTCAGGGATGACTTTTCCTTTAAGTCCTAAACACTTGATTCTCTCAAAAATGACTTCTTTGCTGATTCTCCCCTTTTGTAAAAGAAGAAAAAGCATAAATGCAGATCAAATGTATATAATAGATACAAGTGAAAAGTTCATTTGTTGGTGTAGAATAAAACATTTAAAATTGCTAATGTTGCAACAGTGAAGCTTATTTGCCTTTCATGTTTTTTTCTTTTCCCCGTTTTATATGTCTCTTTATCTCCTTCCACCTTCTCTGCTGAATCTTTCTCCTCTCATTTTCACTGTTATGGTAATGTCCTTATCTTTTTTCCTAGTGTAGTCATTTTTTTTCTTTCCTCTTCCTGCTCTTTCTCTCTGGCTGGCATTTGACTCCTACATCTCTTCCTTTGCCCTTTAGGATTGCCTAGAGCACTGGCTTGGATCAGTTTTCCTGCTTCTGCTGGCCTCCTTGTTGTTCCTCATCCTCTTCATTCTTCTCCTCTTCCCAACCCCAGAATCCTCCACCAGTCACAATGAACACCAACTACTCTATACGAGCCATGCAAGAGAAGTTCCACCATCTCCCGTAGTAATGCCCGCTCTGGCCCAGTGCCAGTCTCCACCCACTGCCCTACCCACCGCTCCTCCTCTTGCCATCCCACCCCTTGCCATTGCCATTGTTGCCATCTGCCGGCTCCTGCACCATGAAGGATGAGGTCATCAGCACCAACGCATTGGCCTGGCTGGTCTGCTCCGGGGTGTCTATCCTGGCTAATGCCTGGGGCATCCTGAGCGTTAGCGCCAAGCAGAAGAAGTGGAAACCTCTGGAGTTCCTGATCTGCACACTGGCTGGCACGCACATTCTCAACATGGGCATCCCTATCACTATGTACTGCGTCATCCAGCTGCGCCGCCAGCACTCCAATTACGAGTGGAACGAAGGCCTCTGCAAGGTCTTTGTCTCCACCTTCTACACTCTTACTCTGGTCACCTGCTTCTCCGTCACATCGCTTTCCTACCACCGCATGTGGATGGTGCGGTGGCCTGTCAATTACAGGTAGGGCAAAATTTGCTTGGACAGATTCATGTTGCCTTATGTTGCCTTGTGTATTTCTTAATATATAAAAGTATTGAGAAGGAATTTAAGCTACAGGAAGAGATTTGTGAGGCCAGATTTGTTTCCAAGAATGTGTGCTGATTTTTTTTTTGCAAACACACTTTTCAAATTCATGTTTTTTTTTAAGATCAAGCATTATATCCTACTTTGAGCCACAGAAGGAAGTATCACAGCTCCTCGGCTACAATATTGAACATTGAAATATTGCTATCCTTTGCCATGGATGCTGATTCTTATGGGCTTATCTCACATGAACACATCCCTGCTGCCTCATGTACAGCTTTAGATATTGTCAATGATATCAGGTGACTTATAGTAACCAGCTGCAAAGACAGTCCTTGGAAGAAGTTGAGGTTAAGTGTACTGTTATGGGACATCAGCTCAGGCTTATTTATGACCTCTACAGTCATATCAATGTTCTCGGGGTAATAATTGACCATGGAGGTATTCTAAAGATTTTGACGGTAACTGTAAGACAAAAAGCTGATTTACTTTCTTACTGTGTGACGATCTGATGTAAGGATGTTCCATTCTGTGTTTACTGTTGCTTATGTAAGGAAAAATTGATATAAGGAAATAATCAACGATGGGGTGGTGGCTGTTCCATATCCTGAAGTGTTTTATTCCTCTTATACCACATCAATTTGCCCACAGTTACAATTTGTAATTTATTATTGAACAAGACTCCAGGTTTTTTAACCAGTTATACAGTCCCCTCTGAAACTATTCATTTCACATTTCACAAACTATTTCATTTGTTTGTGTTATACACCAAAGACATTTAGGTTTGATCAAAACAAGGATATGAGACGAGAGTTTAGGATTTCAGCTTTTATTTCCTGGTATTTATCTAGATGTGTTAAACAACATAAAACATAGAAGCTTTTTTATCAGACTACCCAATTTTAAGGTGAGCAAAAGTATAGGAACAGATAAGTCTTGAAGTAAATTTAAGTAAATAACACTTAATATTTGGTTGCATATACCTTGCTTGCAATAACTGCATCAAGCCTGTGACTCCCTGACATCACCAAGCCTCTTTCAGTTGTTGTTTGTTTAGGGGTTTCTCCTTTCAGTCTCCTCTTCGGGAGGTGAAATGCTGCTCAGTTGGGTTAAGGTCTGGTGACTGACTTGGTCAGTCTAAAACCTTCCACTTTTTCCCCCTTTACTGAGTTGGCAGTGTGTTTTGGATCATTGTCTTGCTGCATGATAAAGTTACTCTCGATTAATTTGGAAGCACTTCTGTATAAATTGGCAGACAAAATGTTCCTGTAAACTGAACTCATTGTGCTGCTACCGTCATGAGTTACATCATCAATAAAGATTAGTGAGCCCGTTCCAGAAGCAGCTATGCACATGCAAGCTATGACAGCGCTCTGATCTTCATGTTGGCCAATCCTTTTTAAGAACCAATGTAGTCTTCACAGGTGAAACAGAAGGCTCAAACCAAGAGTAGGTGTTCAGACCAATTTATTGTTCAAACAATCAATCTAACACCTGGGTAACAAGAAACACCTGTCAGTCACATGTTCCAATATCTTTGCTCACATACAAATTGGGTGGTCTGATACAAAATGTCCTTTAACACATCTACATACAAATACCAGGAAATAAAAGCTGATTATAAACTTCGATCTCATATTCATCTTTTGATCTCAAACCCAAATGTCTTCAGTCTACAGCAAAAGCAAATGAATTGGACTCGCTGTTCCAATAGTTTTGGAGGGTACTGTAGTTACATTTAATGTTCCCGTTATCATTTACATTATAGCAGCTATAAAGAGTTGATGGTTAAGTAAACATGTCATCCAGAACCAGTGTGGACTGGCCATCAGGAAGCTGGAGAATTTTCCTAATTTTCATATTCCTCTGTGTGGCTGTTTTAAAAAAAAAAATTCCCTTCTCTCTCATGTGTGCTGTCTAACAAGTGACACACACAGTGTAGCAGAGACCCTACTTCTAATTGGTTCATTAAGTTTCTGTCAATTTCCTGTGTTTGTGGGCATGTGTAGACTAGACCAACAACGAAAAGAAAGCAGAAAGGCGGTGCGGCGAAAGAAAGAGAAATGATAGAGTGTTTAAAAATAAATGAACATCTCTGTTCTACATCAGCTGCTGGTGATTGTGATGATGGGGACAGCAGGGGAAAGCATGAACTCAATGGCAGAGCCTAGCGAGTGAAATGAGGCTGAGGAATGATAAGCATTCTTTTAGATCAGCCTTTTATTTAGGCTTGTTTTATGTTAGAGGGCCACAGATTTGATTATTTGTCCCTCAGATAGTTGAACAAGCTACGTAAACGGAAACGAAGGCTCCACTCTGTGGCACACGTGTTGCAGACAGCATGCTGTATTAGTATCTCAGATAATTTGTTGCATGATTCAGTTGTTTTTTTTCTAGTGCTGTTGCTCCTAGCTTTCTGAATTAGGAGCACCAGTGTTACCAGGTAAATATTTCATTTGGAGCCCTGCATTTTAACCGAATAGATGTTTCACCTTTAGCATATTATTTATTTGATTGATAATTATGTAAAAGCAGGTGGTATATATGGATGGAGATAGCCTTTCAGTGTTCAGCAAATATTATGCAGAAGTGTTATAAAATAAATGGTTTACATTTACTTGTCTTATTTATGTGACATTATATGTTGGCTCTAATGTAGCCCTATGTTGTAATACTAGTTGATGCATTTTCAACGATGTTATTTCAGACAAATGTAGGGGAGGACATTAAAACAAATCTGATTTTTGTACCGTGCCTGGTTCTGGTGCCTCGGGAGACAAAGGCAGATTTTCAGACTTCAACCAGGTGGTTATTAATACTGTGTATTAGTATTATTATCTTGGAATGCAGGAACACCATGAGGTAAATGTGTTTGCACCATGAGGTACACCTGGTCCTTTAAAATAACATCAAATTATTTAAGGAATCATGCAGAGCATTTGTCAGACCTTATGAGTTTCACAACATGACTGCTCATAGCATTATATATCTATAACCATGGTGACATTGGCAGCATACCATGATCCAGTTGCCTTTCTGTAAATGTACATCCCTGGCTTTAGGGATTGTAGTATAGGCACGTGAATTTCTTACATTTGTAAACATGTTCCTTAGTGCAGTTAGAGTGACAGATCACGGAGCAATAATTTTCCAAATGATGCGACAGATAGAATGGTGTAAATGTGTGATAGAGAGACCTACCATTTGGTGCATTGTGGCATTGTGGTAATTGCTTCATTGCTTTGAAAACTCACATCAAAGTACTGATTGTCAGACTGCTTTCATAACAAACACATAATGCATAATTGCCATTCAAGCTAATATGACTCACTGTGTAGCTGCCTTTGTAATTGTGATTTAGATACTTCAAAGTTAAAGTGCTTTTTTCATGTGCTGTTTTTTGTTATTTTCACATGATCAATCCTCTGTAGAAAAGAAGGTTATACACTTTTGATTATCTTCAGCGAATCAGAGCATTTTATTTATTGTACCTGTCCAGAATTAATCAGGATTAACCCATTAGTCACCACTATTGTGCTGACATTAAGTCAGATCAAAGTTCAACTGAATAGAATTGTATTTATATATAGCACTTTTAGCAAAAGATATTAAAGATATATATCACTAAGCAGCTTTACACAAGTCCAGAGACTAGATTTAGTTTTAGTTCCCTAATTAGCAAGGAAATGCAAGAAAGAAAAAAAAAACTCCCTGATATGGTACAAGGAAGAAACCTTAAGACTCAAAAGGGAACCTTCTGATTATTATCTAAGTTTGCTCTGTAGGGTATAAAAGATCTTTCTACCCTGCACAATGTGCCAAATTGACTTTTGCTTTTGCATTGAGGACAACAACAACAACAATAATAATAATAATAATAATAAACTGTTCCTCTCAACAAACCTCCCCTTTTATAGTAAATGTTTTTCATCTCAATCTCACCACACTCAGTTTTAGTTTTTTGTTGTCCTACAGCACGGTTATTAATCGGTTTCCTGCACTGCCTAGTTTTCTCTTCACAGACGCTCCACAGGATGATTTGCAGATGAATGCATTTCTGGGGCACAATGATATAAAAACAGGCGCTCGCGCTCATAAAGCAGCATTAGACGAATAAGGACAAACAGAATTATATGTGTGTGTGTGTGTGTGTGTGTGTGTGTGTGTGTGTGTGTGAGCTGTAGCTTGGTGAGAGAAGAACAAAAGCAAACCAATTGTGTTTTCCTCCATTTTAATAACTAGTGTCTGTATACAGCGTGTGTAATCTTGTAACTTCTGGCCTCAAAACACTTTTCCCAACGCTGCCGTTAGTGTATGTAAAATTTGGCTGACAAGAGCAGAGCCTGATTTGGTCTTCTGCTGGTGTCGGCCATTCGCTTCAATGTTCGATGTGTTGTGCATTCTGAGATGCTTTTCTGCTCATGACGGTTCTAAAGAGTGGTTATTTGAGTTTCTGTTGCCTTCCTGTCAGGTCTAATCAATCTGGCCATTCTCCTCTGACCTCTCTCATTAATAACGCATTTCTGCCAGAATAACTGCCACTCACAGAATGTGGAAGAGGAAGAAATTTATTTCGAAAATTGCATGGCCTTTTAATACAGTTGTCACCAGCATTTCAGTTTTTCTCATGCTTGGAATACACCGGGTTAAATTACGAATGCAGTCTGGACTTTTCAGCATCTGTTTTTCTCATTGCTGCTCTTCAAACTGATAGGGCTTTCCTTTTCTCTCTCTTTCTCTCTCTCTCTCTCTCTCTCTCGCTCTCTCTCTCTCTGCTTGTGGCTTCAAGCTGTGTGATGATGTAATTTCCCCCCATGGGATCCTCGGGAGACTGAGAAAAAGCTAAAGTTATAACTCTGACCATCCAGAGAACTACCTCTCCTTCTGCATCTCTTTTTTATTTTTGAACCGGTTAACAAGCATTGATGATGTCACTATCTATGCTTCCTCCTTCACATCTAGATGTTCCCAAGGCTTTATTTCTTTCTGGCTCAGGTGTTGGCAGGGGAGTGGATTTTTACCTTTATCAAAGATAAAGGACAGGAAACAAATAGGAGGAGACAAGGGAAAGAGCATTGAGTAAAAAGCTGTGTTTCTCTTGGCAAGTCTCTGAGTAATGCAGAGCAATGTGAATGGCCTGGTTTGAAAAAATCCAGCCATGAAATTAATTTGATTCATTATTTGTGGCACTTGATTGTACTGTAACAGCAACAAAACTTAGTGTTTGTTATTATAGTAGCATGAAAAGAAAACAAATCTGAATTTTCATTTTCATTTTCAAGAACAGAGCTCTGTATGTTAGACTAAACATCACTGCATAATAATAATGATAATAATAATAATAATAATAATAATACACATTACTTTTTCTTTGACCTTTTCTAAGAGATAAAATAAAAAAGATTTATGAGCCCTAATAAATCTCTTTGCTTAACCTTAAACAACAGAATCCTTAAAAAAAAGACTAGTATTAAGAGTGTAATGTATTTGTACATGATTGTGTTGTAATAGAAAATATATGAGCTTGTAGAAATTAAAGGTCTCCAGAAAGAGAAAATTCATGTGCATTTAAAAGTGGCTGGAGCACCTGAGTGATGCAGTGGGAAAGCATTAACCCTTTTGTCAGAAGATTCCAGGTTCATATCCTGATGATCCCACAGATACTGTATCAGTGATTCTAGCAATTTACCCATTCTCTCTGGGTGGAAGAACACCATTACTCTATTTCTTGTCAGTCAGAACGATACTAGCCAATTGTGGGTTTCTCTGAGCTCATGTATGTCCAAGATGGCTGTCCTCCATGTCCTCCAAATGTGCTCAAAATCCACTTGGAGGAAGTACATGTTAGACTTTCAGCCTAGTGGGTGGAAATGGGTGCTGACGATCACTGAAAATCACTGATAACGGCAAGTTTCTTTCGTACTCCATATAATGAATATGTAAACATGCTAAACATTGGAATTTTGTGCATTCTCGAAATGCTTCTTCTCTACTTTCAGAAAGTAGTCTTTGCAGCTTTAGCCCCTAATAGCTTTCTCTTCATTTTATATTCTCTTTCCTCTCCAGGCTGAGCAACACGAAGAAGCAGGCTGTGCACACAGTGATGGGTATCTGGATGGTTTCTTTCATCCTGTCCACACTGCCTGCTGTGGGCTGGCACGACACCAGTGAGCGCTTCTACGCCCACGATTGTCGCTTTATAGTGACTGAAATTGGCCTAGGCTTCGGCGTCTGCTTCCTGCTCCTGATCAGCGGCAGTGTAACAATGGGAGTCATTTGCATCGGCATTGCTCTCTTCCAGACGTTCTCCATGCAAACAGGCCAGAGTGCCGACAAGAACAAGTTCAACGTGCCCACTATTGTAGTAGAAGATGCGCAGGGAAAGCGCCGCTCATCCATTGACGGCTCCGAACCAATCAAGACCTCGCTGCAAATCACGTACCTGATCAGCGGCATTGTGTTCATCTATGACTTCCTTACTGGCTTTCCCATTCTGGTGAGTTGCATTGGATATAAAGCAGTTATAAATATTGGGGAACTGGGGAATTCTCCGATTAATTTCTGACATAGACCTACTATTCATGGCCTGATTTACTAAGAGATAACGAGTGCTGATTTACGTATGCATGTGAGCAATTGTGCGTGTTGCACAATTTACATAGAACAATTGCAGAAATTATCATATGTGCAAAGTAGGGGAAGAACAAAATATTAGAATTTGTTTTTTGGTGTGTTAGATGCTCTTGATAGCCATAGTGAGTTCAGTTTTGTTGGGTAATTACCCTTTACATTAAGGATAGCGTAAATAGAGTTAGTAAATGATCATTTTGTTTGCAACTATTGGAAACAAGCTGACACAATTTTGAGAAACGTATCATTTTATTTTTACTTTAATTGACAGAATTGACTGACTTCCACAAATTTAATACCTGCCCTTCAGTTGTATTAATTTGCAGATCCAGTGCAACTTTCAGGGTTAGTAAATTGCACTGCTAAACTATTAATCTATTTACAATGACACAGCCCTTTTTTTTTTTTTTTTTGCATTTTTAGCTAAAAGTACCCCGAATTGCCTTATTCATTAAGGCAAACACAACATAAATAAGATGAGCTTTTTTTTTTTTTTACCTCGTAGACCCTGTTAGTAAAAGAACTTGGTGTTTATTTTTCTTTTTACATTTAGTAAATCAGGTCCTTTATGTATAATTTGCATTCTAAATAGGGAAAACCAAACATGATTGTTCACAGTTAATTGGACTTTTGCAATTCATGATTTTGCACTTCAGGCAGGTGCTGGTCTCTCTGAGATTGTGTTAGTTCTTAGTTGCTGTTTTTTTTTCTCTTTAAATAATGCATTCATAATACATTCATATTCAACTTGCTTATAAATTCAGTACTTACTGCATATTGTCGTTTTAAAAGGCATAGCATCCATTTTAAAGGCTCTTATGCATGGTCTGTATGTGTTTACTTTAACTAAACTGCTACTGATATACAAAGCTGGTGCATGTTCTTTAATTCATGGGTTATATGACACAACTATATTTTGTAAAGAGTTTTGGGGTCTCTAAGACAATTTTTGACCATTGTCTTAGAGAATAAAAATTGCAACTTGTTTTCTGATGTATGAAACCCATGTGGTGACTCATAGACTCTACACAGAAGGAGTAGTGTGTCAAGTTGAAATTGTCCCCGACTCTGACCACTTAGAGACACTGTAAAAGCTTTCAACTTTCTGTGCTGTGCTCTGTGCTTAAACTTTAATGACCAATTCCAGTTACATGCTTGTCAGCACTAAAGGCGTTATTCTCACATCAGTGGTGGGTTTTATTTTTTTTTCTCGCAGAAGCAAAAGTTTTAGACAGAGAGAGAGAGAGAGAGAGAGAGAGAGAGAGAGAGAGAGAGACTGATATCGAGGTCTGTGGTGAATAGAAGCAGATTGAACACCACAGGATTATTCATGTCTGGAGGCCTGAGAAAAGCACTCAACTGAGAGTGTAAAATTGTCATCACACAGAAGCAAAGAGCCTAGCTGGTTCACTTTTAATTAGGCGAGCAATGCACCCAGGGGATCAAGGAGATCAAGCTTATATAGATTTTTTTTTTTTTTTTTTATGATCATTAAATGAAATCATTTGTGTAGGCTTGACAAAGCCAACATTCTGTTCTACTGTTTAAGCTTATTATAATTCTTCTGAGACCCCAAATTTCTAAACACTACTCCTAGAGCGTTCAAGCTACATGCCTCAAACTCGTCACAGACTTTCAGCCTGATCTGAAAGTGTTCTGTGACTTCTCTAACTGATCAAAATTACAGTCTTCATGTTACGGAAGCGCAAATTGGCCAAAATTCCCTTTGACTTCCATTGAAAATTTGTACTGTGATAACTCCTAAACCTTTCAAGCTACTTCTCCCAAACTTAGCACAGCCCTTCGGGTTGTTCTGGGTCATCAAGCTGCATTTTAAAAACTAATCAGACTTATGGTTTTCCCATACTGGATGATCAAATATCCCAAACACTTCCACAGACTTACATTAAATGTTCATGATTCAAACTCTAACCATCAAAACTCACACACACCTGTGTGCGCAGTGCCTGAAGCCCCTCTTCACTCCCTCTCACTCTGTTAGTGTACCTGTAAAGGGGCTCTCACTTCATTTGTCTGTCTATCAATGCCACACATTCTCTCCGTCCATCTCTCTATCAATCTACAGCACCAGTAGCACACACACTCTCTCTCCATATTTCTTTCTATCAATCTACCTGTGTCACTCCCTCACTCCTTCTGTTTTTCTACTAATAACACACTCTCTCCATCTACTGGATCTACTTGTGTCTCTCTCACTCCATCTAACTTTCTACTTATATCACGATATTTGTCATCTAACTGTCTACCAGTAACTCTTTGTCTGTCTTTCTGTCTGCATGTCACTCTTTCTTTCTTTCCTTCTTTCTTTCTTTCGTTCAACTTCATACTATCTTCAAGCTTTCAGACTAGCTTTTTAAAGCCAACATCAAAGTTTGTCGTGACAAACTTTACCTATCTAGTTGTTCACTGTTCCTGTGTCCTGTCAGGCTGAGTGCAGTGATTGTTGTACCCCTTGTTTTCCAGTTTTTACAGTGATTGGCACATCAAAAATGTTGATTGCATGGGAATTTTAGGTTTCTAAAAGCCACCAATGTGGACCACATGGCTTATAACATAATGGAGAGTTTGGGTGGTCAAATTTGGCTTGGAGAGACATTTACACTTGTATCATGTGACCAAAATGCTCCCCCGGTACTGCAATAACCCTTTGATTGAAATCTGTTTGAAATGCGTTTCTATCTACAAATTATTTCAATGTGACTGGAATATTTTGACTGAAAAACCAAGGACTGCCTTAAACCTCAGCTATATGCTTGGATTGTATTGTATTCTGTTAAGTGGTTTTGGATAAAAGCTATAAAACTACAGTACCAAACTAATAATTGCAATATTTATCCAAACAGTACAGAAATAATTAAAATGATACAATATTGATGGACTTTTATCATTATATATAGGTTTGCTAACAAGCTGCTGGCAGAGCAGTAGCATTGTATATATATATTTTTTTTAAAAAAAACCTTTTGCATTAATTAGATACATTAATTTAACTTCAACAAAAAATTCTGAAAAGTAGGGAAGATTTAAAAAAATTCTGTACAAAATTGTACAATTATATACTTTGAAAGATTCAGCACAAATAAATCTCAGAAAGGTGTATTGTGACATTTTTATCATGATATTGATCTTAAATTGTAATATTGCCAAAGCCCTACTCTTTGTAATAGTAACTCCTCTCCATCATGCTGCATGTAGAATCTTCTCCTGTTTATTGTGCATCTGTATTCCTAAGTCATTATTTCTCTTTTCTATTACTCCTATGTACAGTAATAGTCACACCAGTATGACATTCCCAGCTCATGTTCGAGATGCCATAAACAAAGTCTTGTATCTTTCTCCCTCACTGGGATAATGAGCTATTTAAATGCATTGACAGATATATCACAAGCACACTTCAATTATGGTACGTTTTATGGAGCGTGCGCTGACTATCCTGCCCGAGTGCCCTTTACACTACACATGGGTTTGAATAGACTGTCGAGTGTTGGGATAACTAATGGGATGGACTGGATTCTGGAATGTGCTTTTGTGTAACTGGCTGGATAGAAGCCTTTCATGGAGTTCAATGTTAATATTAGCATAGCGTTGACTCTGGGGGATTAAACACTGACACTGAGAGGAAGCCCAGGCCAGGCCACCCGTGATCACACCCAGTGCAGCATGTTCAGCTGCCAGTGTTAAGGGGACACTTAGAGAATTTTTTTCCAGTATGCTTACCAGGAAGACCCCTCCTGATGATGTATCATAGAAATGTGTACCCCTGCACTGGGGCAGAATATCTGTGGGGAATGTGTGCCTCATTATCTAATGCCAGAGGAAGCTAGAGATTAATGGTACAGAAAGCTACTGCGAGGAAACTAAATATCGTAGTGTAAATGTAAACCAAAACCTACCTGAGATCACCTTTATAGTGTAGAGCATAAATTTCTCCATGTTCGACCCAGAGTACCGTGCTGTGAAAAAGTATTTGCTCCCATCCTGATTTCTTCTGTTTTGGTGTATATCTCATACTAAATTGTTTCACAAATTAAAACAAAATCTAAGATAACACAAAGGCAACCTGAGCACACACAAAATACAGTTTTTAAATGATAATGTTATTTATTGAAGCAAAAACGTTATCCAATACCAACTGGGCCTGTGTG
>JANDJT010000190.1:7047913-7058787 GCA_024331685.1 Stegophilus panzeri | reverse complement strand
CACACACACACACACACACACACACACACACATATATATATATATATGTGTGTGTGTGTGTGTGTGTGTGTGTGTGTATACGAACACACTAAAAGCATCTCAAATACTTAATACTTATTCATCACAAGTACAGAACAAGCTGGAAAATAACCCAACTGGCTACGTTGGACTATCAATCAGTGTTTTGGCAGCTAGTAAGTAGTCAGTTTTCAGCAGGGATGTTGTTTATTGTTTATAGTTTATTGTATAGTCTGAAATTATTGTATTTATTGCCTGTCAGTAAGACATGGTGTAGTGTAGCACCAAGATTCAGCGGGAACACTAGGACTATTTCATTCCTATCATTACTTCTGTCTGTGATGAGAGCAATGTCAATATTCACTTGACTTGACTATTCCAGAGTTTATAAGTGAAGCATAAAAAAGCAAACCATTATATCTTCTATTAATTATTTAACCTATTCAGGATTATTTATTAACAGAGTGTACAACTGTGAGGCAGGCTATGTCAGACTATCATTCGTTTACTTTTATAGAATTGGGCCTAGGTTTTAAATCCCAGTTTACCAACTGAAACTTTAAAATAGTACCAAATGTCAGTATAAAGAGTGCACACTATATGTGCAGCCTTGGCGATACAATGTGAACCAAAACACCGTCGTGTGGGGTGAAGTTGTGCTGATAAGCGTACAGAATCACCATAAAATGCGAATGTTGCAAATTCTGAGTCGCTCTGTTGGGGGTACTTGTACCAGTTCTGTCCATTCAGCCTTTTTTGTGTATGTTTCACAGCGTGGGGCTGCGGACAGAACCGTGCAAATCGTGCCCTCATCTTCATACAGAGCACAGTCTTTTTCGTCTCGCAAGACAGGAAAATAATATGCAGTTTTGCAGTTGTGTCAAATAATAATAATAATAATAATAATAATAATAATAATTCTTACCAACAACATCTTATTGAATGTACACGTTTTTGTAGTCCATTGAATTTAGATAGAAGTTCGTAAATGTTTTTAAGCCTAAACAGAGGTAGAAATGGAACAGATGTGGCATTGAGGGCGCAGAGCGAGGAGAATCAGAGGAACGCCTCCTGTCCAGGGGCCCTAAGCGCCTGATTTTCCACAGTGCCTTCTCAATAGAGCCCAGGTCTTGGGAAAATCTTGAACATGGCACACACATTATGGTCCAAATGGTTTCTTTACAGGAGTCAGCATCTCATTCAAGCCAAATGTTAACGCTAACAAAACCAGTCCATTGCAGGATTCCATTTTCATGTCCTTTACCTGAACAAGCAGGGCATAACTATGCTTATTTCACGATTAAGCAATAAATCGCTCTGGTTTAGCATGAAGTCATTTGATGTTCGAGAGGCAGTGCGGGTAAATGCGCATGCGTCAGGTCTAAATCAATCGAGGAATCACATAAACACAATGGTGTTCTGAACAATAATTATGAAATCAAGAGAAGTGTAACAAATGTTAAAATGGTGTTGAATTCTATGTCCCCGTCTCGAAAAGGAATACACTTTGTCACGTTTGTTCTTCACAGGTCTCAATAATAAACTTTTATTTCCACCGTGCCAATGTCAGTTATTCTGTTGGGCTTCATTTATGTCCGTTGAGCCACATTTGGCATGGTTGTTATGAAAAGTGTTCCTTTTCCTCTGTTGGACTGGCATTGGGTCAACATTGGCTGAAGGACAGTTTTCCTCAAAAAAACAAAACAAAACAAACAAATAAACAGAAAAAACACAATAAACAATAGTCTGTCCCTGTTTTGTTCATGTTCTGTACATGTTTGTTCCTCTCACTGTCAAACAATGAAGTAGGTTAATTCATGCATTTACATATACATCATACGGAAAATGCATTATTTTAAAAAAAAACAGAGCTTTTAGAAATAAAGATGCAATCTTGGTTTTGTTTGGTTTTATTGGTATTGAATTAGTTTTATTGTGAAAAACATAAAAAAAATAAAAATAAATAATAATAAAAGGGAACACTAGTGGACTTTGTGTGTTGGCTGGGAAGGTTCTCTCCTTGCTTCACGATTTACTGCTCTAACGGAGTGAAAGAAAGAAGAGAAAAGAACCTTGGCATTTGATGTCCTCCTCAAGCGCGCGCCACGCGACACAATGAAAAGGCGATCTATTGAGTCAGCTGAACGCAGCTCTTCTCCGGAGCTGGGAGAGAAATACACTCCCGCCCTTTCCAAGAGCCCACTGATCTTTGCATCAGCCTTTTGTCTGGCTTTTCTCTCCATATGAGATGAGTGAAACGAACGCCTTCACTTTCAAGCACAATGTGCCCTGATTTAAATGGAAGAAGCGCTTTGGCATCGACTCAATCCTGCCTGTGTGTGTTTAAGCCCTCAGATTTGCACTAACTGACCAACAAAGTTACTAAACAAACAACAGACACACAATTAACCCAAAAAACAAATAAATAAACTTTGTGCGTGTGTAAAAAAGAAAAAAGAAAAAAAAGAAAAGAAAAATCTTAATTTTGTGCTAGATCAAAGATTCCCTTTTTAAGCCCTTCAGAAGAGCCACAATAACAATGAACAAAAAATAAGCACATCACTCTACGTCACTTGGAAGTATTAGTGCAATTTATATGTTTATATCTGTGAAATAGGCTATAGATATATATGCTCATGTATGTCTGATGTGATGCATAGTGCATATTTTGTATTAAAAGCCTTACATTTCACTGAAAGTTGTGGTTGCTGTAAAGGATAACTCATCTGTCCAGTCGTAGTTAATTGGGGGCAATTTGTAGTCTAATTAGCTCGCGCTGCTCCAAACTGCCAACAATCAGATGCTTCTAAAGCCGGCATTGTCTCACTCGTCTCTCTTTTTTGATGGACAGAGCGTTGTCTGTTGACAGGTAGCATAACGCATGTATATTTGTTAACATCCAACGCTTATTTAGTCACACAGGACGGACTTTTCTGGATACATCCGCAATAAACTTGCATGTAATGCACCGCAAAATTGGTGCAAATCACGACATCGTGCATAAAGCGGAGCTAAATCGGTATGAAATTGGAGCAAAGCACCCTGGCGCATAAAGGCTGCTTCGGCTCCATTGTGCTGCTTGGACGCTGCGTTTTCACGCCGTTTTCACGCTCCAGTGTAACACGTTGCACCATATTAGTGCAATTTTCAGAGCGCAAACGTTTACCCCCCCCCCGCCCCCAAACTCTTTTTTTTATCCTATATGATTTGTGAGGTTTTGTGGGTTTCTTTTTCCTATCTCGCAAGATTATTTTTTAATCACTGCTAAAATATTTATAGATTTTCAGCAATCAACATTTTAAAAAAATATTTTATTCATTTAAGTAGAAGAACACATGAAGGACACCTTTTTTTATTTCCAGTGTTTAACTGCAAAAACAAAAATTGAAACAGAAGCATAAGAAGAATAAACATGAAGCCAATCTTGTTCAATCACCAGTAAGAATGAACAAGATTTCAGATCAAACACCCAGTAATAAGAAAGCTGAAATATTCAGATTTAACGTGTAAAGTTTAATGTGTAAGAAGTTGTGTGCATATGTAAAAAAAAATAAGGATCATCACAACACCTAATGTTGTGCTAGATCAAAGATTCCCTCTTTAAGCCCTTCAGAAGAGCCTCGTTAATAACAATGAAGCAGGAATGACTTGTACGCATACTTATGCATGATAATGAGTTGCGTTGAAACAACAAGTTGAGTGAATGTTTATGAAAAGCCTCCTCAGCACTGAGGCCGCTTTCACTTTTCATTCTCTGTAACTCATTAACCCTCAGCGCCATTTCTAGCCGCACTCAGCAGGGGCATCCTACAGTCATTTCACGCATTCTGAGACTTGTTAACAACAATTAGTGAGGCAATTATACAATTACCGGCAATAAACTTTTTCTTTCTCAGGGAAATAATTTTTCCCCCCATTAGCACGTGAATGTAAAGACAAAGCACCGACACGAACTTGAATCGACGGAGATGCGCGCGCGTGGTGAATTCCCTTTTCTGGGATTATCATTAGGTTCTAACCTTTTAGATACGTGTTTCTGTGATTATTTCGATGAATCACAACTTTCACACGATTTTGACCAAATTGTCGGTCTGCTGGAATCAACGTGTTATATCTCACACACACACACACACACGCACAGGGTCGCAGGGAACCTGGAGCCTATCCCAGGAGGCATGGGGCACAAGGTGGGGGACACCCTGGACGGGGTGCCAATCCATGGCAGGGAATAATCACATTCACACACCCATTCATACACTACGGACACTTTTTGGACATGCCTATCAGCCTACAGTGCATGTCTCTTTGGACTGGGGGAGGAAACCGGAGTACCGGAGGAAACACCGAAGCATGAGGAGAAAAACACACACGCACACACACACACACACACACAGTCTTATTCAAGCTTGATGATGACCACACACCCAAATATGTTACATGAATTGGGTCTAAGTCATATTATTTCTCTATATCAGTGGTTACTAACCCTCTTCCTGGAGATCTACCTTCCTGCAAGTTTAATCTCAAACCAAAATCTAACAGACCTGTTTTAGCTGATCAAGAACTTCTTAAGGCAATGATTAGATGGTCAGCTGGGCATTATGGTTGGAGCTAAAGTCTTCAGGAAGGTAGATCTCCAGATTGTGACCACTGCTATCAAGCAGTTCCACTGGAAGGGCTTACTAACATAAATTTTGACTTTCACTTATAATCTTCACAAATCTTCACTTATCAGGGCAGAAAATAAATACCTTTATTTTACCGGATGCCCCATTACACCTGAAATCACCCTTTATTGTAATGTAGTCTGTATCTCTTTCCAAATATCTTACATTTAACTTCACTGAAGCATTTTGCATATCATCAAATAGAACTAAAGCTGTGCATTTATAAAGTAGGCAATACAATCGATGTATTATGAAGTAAGCGATGTCGCAAGCAGAATAGTGATAGTTTGCAAAATTAGGCCAACGTCAGCCATTCTGTTGGGCCAACTTTGTGCCAACGGCACTTTGTCCACTGGGTCAACTTTGAGCCACCAGGGCCAACGTCTTCCAATCTGTTGGGCCAGTGTTTCCCCAGCATTGTAAATACAGCTGGTTATGTCGTCCTATACCCACCCTAAACTGAATCTGGGCCAACTTAAGTTTCTGTGTATGTGTGTGTGTGACCATGTTCAAAAAGAAAAACAATGTCACAATATGAATAGAAATAAAAAATAATTTAATAAATGTCAATAACTGCCTCTGTGCACGCATGCATCATTTCTATTGAATTATTTCCTAATGATGTAGTCTTCATATACCTTATGCAAAATAACTTAACGCAGGCCATCCCTAAACAGTTGCACAGGCCACCTGAAACCGAAACAAATCGCAGAACCGCCTCAAAACCATTCAGAGATTCAATACAAAATAAGAGGACTCAAATGGCTCCCCACATGGTTACACACCAGCCCCAAGCATACTGTACACAAACAACAATCAGCGCGCGAATTTAGTACAAAATTTCATACAACCTGCATGAGATTAAAAAAAAGTCTAAAAAAAAAAAAAAAAAAAAAAAGGCACGTCGCGTCTCTGTTTGCTTTGGTCTGATCAAACACGTTCTATCATGAATTTCTATAGACTGGTCTGTAGGTTATTTAAGAGCCTTTATTTTGGTGCAGAGGCACAATGGCCTGTGTTTGGCTGTGTGCACCGGGGTTAGGAGCTGAAAAGGCGAGAGGCGCGCATTAACATCGCTTTGGGTTTTCTCAAGCCCTGAAATGAACTGGCGGAAAGTAACTTTATAACCCGCTGAAGGATGAAGCCTTTGTCCAAGCTCCTCTTGAAAAACACAAGAGACTAACAAAAGGGAAGCCGTCTCATTGTTCGTCACTAAATCTTTGGTCAGGGATGCGCCTTGAATTGCAAAACATCTGCCATTTACTTTTTGGACTTTGGAAAGCGCATTTGTATAAGAATGAAATACGGACTACTTCGTGGACACTGCTTCTGGCAAGAGCAATGACAAAAGAGGCGCGAGCACAGAGAAGCTACAGAAGCAAAAGGGTTATATTTCATAGCCTAATATTAGAATTATAGGGGGGTGGTGAAACATAGTCCTTAATTTTGGAATCATTTACATAAATTTCACGTGTTTGAAAACCCTGTGAAGGTGCATTTCAACATGTTATACACCCTGAAATTACAACTCAGGTAAATCAGTGACATGTGAATAATAGGTGGTCATGATCACAAGTAAAAAATAATGATTCATGTTAGAAAATCAAATCAAATAAAAACAAAAGCAAATGCCCTGCATGTGAAGAAAAAAAAATTGTGTTCAAAATTCATATGTGAAAAATTAAACCACATGCACTAGATGTGAACAGACCACATGTAACTAAAACCACTTAAAGTCCATAATAATCGTGTGATTATTGTCAGGTCTTAGTTTTGTGAAGAGATATAACTGATTCGGCGGTTAAACTATAAAATATAGATTATCCAAAAGCAATTCCTTGAATATTCTTTAAATTAGTGCCCTAATAGTGGAAAATCGGTGTGCGTGTGTGTGTGTGTGTGTGTGTGTGTGTGTGTGTGTGTAAGAATGTGTTCACCGGTACCTATAAGACCAAGAAATCAACAATCTTTGAAGCTTTAACATCTCATGAAGTTACACAGATGGAGGAATTTCCACATATAACTATATTTTCTATAACTAAGAGTGGTCTATAATATAAAGCATAATATATAATACAACGTGAAGATTTTCTGCCAATCTACACGGCAAAACAACCAGTGTTGATTAAGATCAGTTAATTCACCAATTCAGCATTAAGGGTTTAATTCAACACAGGGAATAGTGATATGTAGACTGTGTTTTTTTTAAACTGAAGAAGAAGAAGAAGAAGAAGAAGAAAGCAACAGAAATTACATTTCTGGAAGGGTTAAAAAGCGTATGCAGATCAACTCTTTCAATGTGTTTGTTAGGAATTAGAAAAATAATGTAACTAAAATGTCATTAGTTTTGGATTAGATGTAAATGCTCTTGGGTCTAAAAAAAAACACATGTATATAGTAAACATATATATATTTTTTAAACCAGGATATCAGGATACTACAATAAATGATATGTATCACGATATAAAGGTTAACAAACTGCCGGCAAAACAGGAAAAGGAAAAACTAAATGATTTTTAAAACATTCATTAAAAAAATTAATAGTGAAAAAAAAACTGGAAATAACAAGCAGAAATAAAAAAAAAAAACCCAGTTAAACATTTTGCGATTTTAAACATTTAAACACCACTGTAGCCTACTTAACATTTCAATTTCGAAACCTGAGAATGTGTACTATGACACAATTTTATCACGAGAAGGATATCATTAAATTGCCCCCCACACACACACACACACACACACGTACGTACGTTTGTTTGTTTGTTTATGACTATAATGACAACAACAACAATTGTTTATGACAACAACAACAACAACAACAACAACAACAACAATAATAATAATTCTTCTTCAACTTATTATTATTATTATTATTATTGTTGTTGTTGTTGTTGTTGTTGTTGTCATTAGAGTCATAAACAAACAAACAAACGTACGTGTGTGTATTATTATTGTTGTTGTTGTTATTGTTGTTGTTGTTATTATAGCCTGCTGATTCTCTGTAGAAACGGCGTGGGTGGCATTTGTTTCTCTATTGACGTAAAATTGGGATAAAATCGACAAATTGCTGTTTTCGTGCATTTAGAGAGAATATATAGGAGGTCTGTACTGCACGCTGGGTCTCACTATTGAAGCAATTCGTTCCTGCATTCACGGTCCGTCCTCCTGTTAACAACTGCGCTCAATGGCCGGAAAAAGCCGCAAATCAGCTGTAAAATGAGCAGCGCCCGAGAGCACTGAGCTCCTCTCACATCCAGCTGAGTTGCCAAGCCTGGCTAATCAATTAGATTTATTACATTAACAAGTGCAGTTCAGACCAAGGATTTAAGTTAGATTAAAATACCTTTACAGACAAATCACTAACATTTTACACGCGACCATACACTGTGACTATGTGAGTCATCTGTGAGCACATGTGAAAGGTGCGTCATTTCATTTCAGCATGTTATTCACTGGAAATGCACGTGTGAACTCACATGGAGCAGAATGTGTACATAATATGTGATGACGTGGAAAATTTAACATGTGATAAATGTGTTACACACAGTACACATATTCATGTATACATACACATTATTAGAATTCTAGATTAGATTAATAATAATAATAATAATAATGAGTTTTTCATTAATCACATGTTCATTATAGCAAAATTCTTTTCTTCACATACCCCAGCATGTCAGGAAGCACTGGGGTCAGGGCACAGGGTCAGCCATGATACAACAGGATAAGAAGGCACACCAATGTTACCTTTAACTGGAATGTAGAAATCAGTCTGAACTTGCTAGCCACCTTGAGTAACTGAGTAAGTAGTTACTATACTTACTATTGTACAGTATTATTTTGAGGTATTTATACATTACTTGAGTGTTATTTGAATTGAACAGCCAAAAAACAAGAGAAAACAATTTTCATTTACATTTTTTTGTTTATTCCAATGCAGAGGTATGATGTAAATTAGCTCATTCACAAATTCAGATTCATTGTACACTACATTAGATTATTTTAACATTCATATTCTTAAATACATATTCTATAGGCACGGAAACTACCAGTAAAATACAAATTCAACAGTATTTCTACTATTCAACAGTATCAGATAACGCTATTATCACATACATACTGGATTACTATTTAAAGTCATACATAAGGGTTTTGAAAGCCCGTTATCTATAACCGAGTTTTTATTTAACCATAGATGAAATATATGATGAACTTGCTTTTATAGCAATCAAAGCTACAGATGACTGACAAATTAAAGGGGGGGGTGGGGGGCGGGGTGATGGTGGCACTATTATGCTGTAGGGGAATTTATTGAATAGTTTGATGAGTATGTAAATGATGTAAATCATATACTATGGCCTTCACAATGACCAGATCCAGTGAACCAGTTGAACACCTCTGGATGGTTGTAGAGTGTTAGACAGTGTATTTATCAGTATAAGCAAAACAACAATGGAGTGAATATCCTTTGGAAGAATGGTGTTCATCTCTCCAGTACAGTTCCAGAGACTTGCCAAATCGATGCCAAGCCACACTGAAGTTACATGGTGGCTCAGCACCTTACTCAGACACTTTATGTTGGTTTTCCTTGAATTTGTCACTCATCTGTATGTAATTCACCAACTTGCAAAGCATAAACAGTAAAAACACACCAACAAAATAAGTATAGCTATACAATGTATTGCAATTGACAAATCTGCCAAAGCACTGTTATATAACAATATACTTAGCCATTATTCATATGAGAGGTTCCTATTTAGGATCTGCCAATCTACATCAGTCACTCCCAGTGTATCAAAAAAGTTGAAATTCATGTGAATTTTTATGACCATAATCCGATTCTAACTTAGAGGGTTGAGGATTGTACCAATTGAGTTACTATCAGGTGTTGGCCTTTAAGAACCATTAACATCCACATTAGTCATTTTACTATTCTAAGTGAAATACATGCCACACTCTCTAAGTACATCATATCACAACCAATAGGCATCTATGAACAAAAAACCTTTCATACTTGTTAAGTAGATTATGAAATGGGTGAAATATTTGGGTCCTACAAGATGTCCACTGCATAGTTGGATTTGATTGTTTGTGTGCGCGCACGCGTGTGTGTGTGTGTGTTGTGATGAAATACAATGAGTGGCAGTGGACTCAGACTTTTAGACCCAACTGTAGTCTACATCCTACTCATGGTTTGAGTATAATTCTGAATTGATGTCTGAAAATATGCTTGAGTGTTCTTTTTTGGCTGAAAAATAATGACATAAGACTTTGGGATGAAGTAGCTCAGTAGGATACCATATAAACTGGACAACTGTGCCCCTGCCTTAAAAAATTGGATGTACAACCCTGGAGGAAATGTAGCCACTGTAAAGTAAAAAGACCAGCTGATAAAGAACAAAAGCATGCTGAATGCTATAGATTTCGCCTCGTTGTAGTTTTTTGGTAGATCAGTGCTCATATAAGAAAAGGTGAAACAGAGGACACAGAGGGACCAAGTGAAGGACAGACATGCAAAAAATGCCTGCTCTTTCCCTGCTGAACAGCCAAGCATGATTGCATCTGATGTATATGTTTTGGAAGGAATGGGTGTTTTTAGACTCATCCATAAAACACAAATGAATATTTGAAAAAACGAAAGGGTAGCAATGACAATCCACTGGCCATTATGTTGCACCCACAATCTGTTGATCTTGGGGAACTTGGCAGCCATTTTAAAAATGCAGAATATCTGAAAGGAGCGCACTGTCATGCAGGAAAGGCAGACAGTGTAGAAAAAGTAAAATGTCACATTCCTGAAAACACAGTGGATCTCTGTTGGCTGTCCCAAGAAAAAGAACACACTTATACTGGACAAAGCCAACGAGGCTAGCATGAGGAAACACATATTGCCTCCAGCAGATTTCACAACCGGTGTGTTATAATTGTATAAGAAGAGTATGATAACTGCAACACACAAAACCAGCAGAGTGACAGCAAATATCGCAAGTAATATGGAAAGAGGGTCTGTGTACTGAAGATACAGAATGGAGCGCTTCTGGCAAGATGTGCTTCCCTCTTCAGACCACTCGTCTACATTACACAACTTGCAAGTGTACGGGTCTTCTGAAAGAATAAAGGCAGGCAAAGAGAGAGGAGTCAGCTGGAGAATGTCTTGTTGCCTGCCCACTATAACTAAACCTTATC
>JANDJT010000190.1:6967925-6998882 GCA_024331685.1 Stegophilus panzeri | reverse complement strand
TGATAAATAATCGAGATCTCAGTATTGATCAAAATAATCGGGATTATCATTTTGGCCATAATCGTGCAGCCCTAGTATAAAGGCTTTACCAAAGAAATCGTAAGCCAGCCTCTATCCAATGCTCCTTTTGTAGACGGAGGACAGAGCTGAAAAGCAGAACAAGGAGACTTCAGAACATTTGTCAGAGAAGGAGCATAATGGTTCATTATATTGTGTTCAATGTGTCCTTGTGCTGGGTAGAAAATCAAGGGACTTTTTTTCTTTTCTTTTTTTTTTTTTTTTTAACTGTAGACGAGACTTCCACATATGAAAACTACATGCTGAAGGCATTGCTTTCTTATTATCTGGCTTGCAAGAAATATGTGCTGGCAAAAATATAGCATTGTTTACTGAGATTTATTAATATGAAAATATTAGACGATGAAATATGTAATTGTATTGTGTACCATACAATGAAAGTAAATGTAGAAATGGGGCGAATTAATATAAACCAATCATTTCACGTTCCAGCTGAAACAACTACCAGAAGCATGCTGTTATAGCGGATGATATGTTATCATCCACTCTGTGATATAAATGGAATTCAATACAGCGATTGTGGAAAAATCAGCTGATCTCGGGGTGTGACGGCATACGACTGTGTGCGATTTGTGTGCTTCATTTCCTTGTTTATATATCCCGTTGTGGTTCTGAGGAAGCAGCTTGTGGCCCGTTGATCAGTTGGTTGTCCGTCACAGCGCTGTAAGACAATGGGGGGTGCCCCAGGGGCCTTATCAAATCCACTTCCCTTCAGGAAACTGCAGATGTGTTGCTGTGCTAGGTTGAGTAGGAGTGTAAAGGACTATAAAGTATCCATCCTTCTCTTTCTGGGCTTTGTGCATGTGCACTGATTTAAGACTTTACGACTCTGACTCTGTTTGTGGTCAGTCGTTGTTTAAGTTCTTTAAGCTGTTAAGTTTGATCCATACCCCAACCCTTACTGTCCGATTGACCACGTCCCTCTCGGGGAAGTGGGAGGGAGGACCATGAGGTCGTGTTTCGAAAACATGACTCGCATTAAACCAATACTCCGGTCGAACATGTGTAATGGAGTGACGTCTCGGGCAATTCCCAGCCTCAGAATTCATTGTGATTGCAGAGTGGGTTGACTGTTATTAATGTGCTAATGCATTAAAGCATAGATACGCTTAGTTACCAGAGTAATTACGTTATTAATATTTGGAACATTTCGTAAACATCATATAAATGGCTCACTTACTAGCATTAGTATTTCTGATTAATGTTCACAGTTTAAACTAAATCGGTTTAGTAGATTGGAATTTAAATTAGCCAGTGGAGGTGTGGAATGCTGAGAGGAATGTGGTGTTTTTTTGGGTTTTTTTTTTTTTCACCATCTCTTTCTCTTTCCTGTAATTAGGTACTTATCACCAGGCTTTGTAAACACTGTGAGACGTCTCCTCAAAGATAGTGAGATTGGGTGTTCAGCAAGCTGATAGGCCAGGAAACAAGCTGACACAGGGTAAGGTAGTCAAGCATGACCGACTCTACAGATCTACAGCACCGAGGGAGGTCATGAACCTAGTACTGCTCAAGTAACAAAGCATAATTCTGCCTTGTTACATCAGAGGAAGTAGGGTTTAAAATTGAGATTATTCAGACTGTAGCGTTCCTTTTTCCCTGAAGCTTTGCACATGTGTTTGCCCATTCACATTTTTTCAGTTTATTTATTTATTTATTTTATATATAGCCACCTCCAC
Organism: Stegophilus panzeri; assembly: GCA_024331685.1. Classification (NCBI taxonomy): domain Eukaryota; kingdom Metazoa; phylum Chordata; class Actinopteri; order Siluriformes; family Trichomycteridae; genus Stegophilus; species Stegophilus panzeri. The sequence continues at coordinate 6,997,125 of JANDJT010000190.1, read as the reverse complement.
TCTGTCTGTACACAGGTTACAAGTTGAAGCCTGGTCACATTAGCAGGATGTGAGCGGGAAGTTGTGGTGGAATGTGCCTAGGGCTCTCCAAAGACAGATCTGCCTGCATAACATGCTTCTCTCCCCCCGCCTTCCTCTACATCTGTGTTTTTTTTGTTGTGGTGTGGGGGGTGCACTCTTTCCAGTGCTGTTAATTAGAGCTCTGGTCTTCTAAAACACACAAAATGAATCGTACAGAAAATCACAAAAGAGCATTAACATAAGGAGCAAAAACCCTATACGTAAAATGTAATGTTTATTGGGAAAAATGGGAAAAACGAATTAAAAAGAATTTTAAAAAGTATCTGCCCACAGAATGCATATTACAAAAGCATTGTGGGTTAGTGCATGAGCATATATGGTTTGGTGATTTTAGTATGGATAGGGTGCAAAAAAAACCCTATATAAACCAAAAGATCGGATAATGACCAAATGATGCAAAAACTTAAACTTTGCGGGATCAATTATACACCAAGTGAAGATGTGGCTGAGTGAAAAGTGGTCATACCAGTGAAAAACACAAAATGCAGTCAGTCCCTCCAGGATTTCACGTTTTTCTGATTGCAGGAATTAACGCAAAAACAAAGCAAACTCCGCAATATTCGGAGGAGCTGCAATTTCCCGCAGATTTGGGTCCTGTGTAGTCATGTGACGTCATCACAACGCACATTCTGTCAAAGCCCTCTTCCAGTCCCGTGCATCGGACATGAGTGCGGCTAAAATGTCTCATTTACCAACAAACGTCACTGAGGAAGACCGTGCAAAATAATTTTGTGCAATTGAAATTTTGCCAATTCAAGCAGTTTTCTGTAAAGGGGGGGAAAAAAAAAAAAAAAAAAAAAAACCCTCCGCAAATTGCATCGCAAATTAAAAAAAAAAAAAAAGTCACAGCAAAATCGAGCATTTTTAGCTGCAACAATCACAAAAAAACTCTGAAATCCTGTACAGACTGATGCAGTGCACCAAAAGGAATTGCTTTCATTAGTGACATGCAGAAAATGTTTCACACTTTATTGTGCTGAAATGCAATCACTGTCCAATTATAGCCCTTAGCTGTACTCGGGTGTTTTTGTAATCAAAGAATGGCTTATGTGTCATTTTCGAGGAGGCGAAGAAAATGGCTCATTATTTCTTCATTCCTACTGCATTAATTGTTCAACCTCTCTCAGAATTAACACTGACAGCTCAGAGCACGACCTGTTAATCTCTTAGACTTCATTTCAGATAAACATTTGTCAGTGAAATTCTTTCTGTGTTTTAAGCCATCATCATGCTGTAATTAAAAGGTGTAATTAAAAGGTTCGCCTTCTCCATGGTCTCATGAAGGGTTTTAGAGGAAAAGTACATATTATGAAGCGGGAAAAAAACAAACTTCTAAAGTGTACAGACTGTTGTTGAGAATAGGTTAGGATCAGAGTCTGAAATGAACTTTTTCATCCAACTCAGAAAGTGACTGGTAAATTATTATTATTATTATTATTATTATTGTTATGTTTTTTTTTTTTAACCGGCCACTAAGAATTTCTACCAGCCACCTCACAAAAACAGAAACTAACAGCATCGTTTTAAATTATTATAATTAATATAAACAAAAAGTTATTTTTCAATTTTAAAGTGATCATAAAAAGTCATCTGCACACACGCATTCATTAAATTCAAATAAGTTTATTCAAATAAACACTCAACTATTTAACCATACACAAGAACACCTCAATCCTTTACAAACTTCCAGTAAAACACGAACATGATGCTTAGTAATAACTGTTTTCACACTTCCGGGTTTTTGCTCTTTATCCGCTTCTGCTTTCAAAGTGACGTTTAATGTTTGTACAGCCAGTGGTAATCACCGACATTGAGGGAGGAACGAGTACAACTAGACTTTAGACCTCTATTTTTCTTTGCCATATTTGTGAGAAATGTACCTGCCAAAAGTGGCAGATGACCAGATAAATTTACATGCCAGTGACGCTGACTATCACAGTTAGTTTATGGAGTAAGTTCAGGGGCAGAATGGCTATCAGGAAGTTCGGGAGTTTTCCCAGTGGGACACATTTTCCTCTCTCTCTCATGAATACTCTCTAACAAGTGACACACACACTCTCACACATGCAGTGTAGCAGAGCCCCTGCTTTTGATTGGTTCAGTCTGTCTAAACCAATAAGGCTGAGTATTCTTTTATATTTATTTAGAACTTTTTTTAGAACTAGTTTGTCGTGCTGTTGTTTTGTCTCAGAAAATTCGTTAAGGTCCATAAAGTGAAATGTTATATGGCAGGAGATGACTAAATTAAATAGAGGAGTGAGATTCGTCCTGGTGTGATAAACTGATACTACCAAGCTTAACATTAGCTAGCTACAGTGGATATAAAAAGTCTAATCACCCCTGTTAAAACGGCAGGTTTTTGTGATGTGAAAAAAATAAATTAAACCTAGATAAATCATGTCAGAACTTTTTACACCCTCAATGTGAAGTTACAATGTATACTAATTACAAGGAAAAACAATCAGAAAAATGTTATGGAAAAATAGGATCACTTAAAAAAAGTTATAAAACCTTGTTGTATAAGTAAGCATGATTGGGGATGTGTCTGTGTTCAGAATGAACCAGTCACATTCAATCTCATGTTCAAAAGTAATTTGCATACAGCCAGCATCAATGAAATTATTCTGATTAACGCCAAATAAAGACCAGCTGTTTTTGTAGGATTTTCCTGACATCATCTTGGTTCTGATTCCTGAAGCCACAGTCTGCAAAGAGCTTACAAAGCATGTACGGTATCTCACCTGTCGAAAGGAATCGATCAGGAAAGAGGAATAAAAGAATTTCCAAAACATTAGATATACACCATGGAACACCGTGAAGGCCATCATCAACCAGTGGAGAAAATGGGGTACCGCCATGAAATGACCAAGAACAGGATGTCCCTCCAAAATATACAAAAGGACAAGAATAAAAAAAAAATACCCTGGAGGCTGCCAAGAGTCCTACAGCAACATTAAAGGAGCTGCAGGAATATATGACAAGTACTGATTACTCACTGCATGGGACAACAGTCTCTCGTATTCGTCACATGTCTGGGCTATGGGGTAGGGTGGTTAGACAGAAGCCCCTTCTCACACAAAACATTCAAGCTCAACCAGTTCACCCCAAACCATGTGGCAAAATGTATTATGATCTGATGAGATCAATTCCAAAAGGCATAATAATTCCAAAATTATGGAATGTTTAGTGCAACAAAAAAAAAGCACATCACCAAAAGAACACTATACCCACGGTGAAGCACGGTGGTGGCAGCATCATGCTGTAGGCCTGCTTTTCATCAGCCAGAACTGGGGCTTCTATCAAGGTGGAGAGAATAATGAATAGCTATAAATACTAGTTGATTTGACTGCAAAAGTTTATTACACCACTCTGTCTTTTTGGTTTAGGGGTGTGCACACTTATGCAACTAGGATACTGTAACATTTATTTATTTATTTATTTTTATTTTTCCATAAATTGTTTCTGATTTGTTTTTCACTTAATAGCACACAAGGGTGTGTAGACTTTTTATACCCATTGTAGGCTCAATTTGTAACGCGTCTTGCTTGATGAAGTCTTAATGTTGAGCATTACGTTTATAAACTTCAGCAGCAGACACAGTGCTTACCATCAACTAAGTCAGTGCTTTATTAAAGAAATGAATCAAAATATACAAAACCGAACTAAATAAATGTTTGACCTTTTAGCTTATTATTAATTTGATTGATCATGGAGGTGTCGTTTGTGTTGTTTCAGATTATGCTTCTACAGACAAATGACATTTTTTTGCATGAAAATTATTTAAGACCAAAGGCACCAATTTAAACAAAAAGGGTTCCGGTCCCCAAATCAGTTACTTACAGACATTTGACACCCCATTTCCGTACACCTCAGCCTGACTCAAAATGATTTTAAACTGGCCTTTAGTGATGTTGGTGTTTAAATGTAACATGTAATATATTCATCTTTTCTTTTCACAGGTCCTGAATTGACTTCTGGAGGGGCACCAGAAAATTCCAAAAGATGACACAGTCTGTGCACATAAGCCCCAAATTGAGTAAGTTTTTTTTTTTTTTTTTCCCCACTTGTTAACTTTAGCAAATTATTATAAAATAGCAGTTAAAGAAGTCCCACTAGTTAATACACTAAAGAGGTATATGGTTTCAACAGGCCATTCAAAGTGGTCTTCACAGCAGATAGGACAGTTACAGCTGACAAATGTTACAATGCCCTCCATAACTGAGTGGAAACCATACAAAGTTATATTAGAAAATAGGGAGTCATTAGGGGTTGGAAGACAACCTTTTTATTTTCCACATATACATGTGTTTACAGTACAGTGAAATTCTTTTCTTCACATATCCCAGCTTGGTCCATAAACTGACACTCCTGGAGCAGAGATGATTAAGGGCCTTGCTCAAGGGCCCAATAGTGGCAAGCAGCCTGGAAATACTGGGATTGTAACCTATAAATTTTCAAAAAGTTAATCACTAAACCTTAACCACAGAGCCATAATACTGTGGCTGTATATCAGCCATAGCTATATAATACAATCGACACAGATTAATCAGAACACACTATTTTTTTATAATGTTACCAATCCCAATAGTTTATAACGCTACTAAATAAGCATTCATGCATGTAATAACAAAAAATACTTGTTACAGCTATTTGGCAGCAAAGTTGTTTGTTTATGGAGCTGATTAAGCTAGAGCGGTTATCTAGCTACCAAGCTAACATCGTAGCCTCTTACCACAAGCATGTTTAGAGAGATCAGAAATGCACACGTGCACACACACAGGCTCAGGAGGATGCTGTTCAATATGTTTCAGTAGCTCAGCCTTGTTCTGGCTTTTCAGCAGTCACTGAAGAGAAGCATAGGGAATAAATAGTGTCACGTTAATAACACATAAGTGGCAGTGCTCATTCATTACCACTCATTGTCCTAGACTTCACCCTTCATTCACCAACTGGTGCTCAACCACTGCTGGCCTGCCGTGCAGCTTTTACCTGAGTAAAGGCACACTGGCACAGCTGGTAAAGCTAAGCTTGGGAAGGCTAGCAACTATTCCTAAAAGCAAACTATAAGACTTATTAGTAATCATTTCAGATATCTGTGAGTAAAATAAGGGTTTACTTGTTGACTTCTGCTTGCTGCTGTGCTCTTGTGTTGAGCAATTTGGAGATATGACCAATTTTCAAAGTATAAAACAACAAAAGATCAATAAATACCTATCTTAAAAGCAATATGATTTTCCTGCAGATGTGGGTTCCCCTTTTCATTGTGCCACTCAAGACGAAATGGATCACGGTGCATCCTATTCTGTACAGACTCCATATGGATTCCAGCTGGACCTTGATTTCCTTAAATATGTGGAAGAAATAGAGAGTGGCCAGACTTTACGCCGAGCAAACATGAGCCCTCGGAGAGGATCACGTAGTGACCGAGTCTCTCAGAGGAGTGTAGGTGGTCGCACTAGTGGCTGGACTTCTACCGAATCACTGGCATCAACCACCAGCGAAGATGGTCGGTCTCTTCCCCCACCTGTTCCTCGAAGCCACGTTACATCAGCCAGCAGGTCACAGCCACTTTCACCGTCAGTGACGATCAGTCCCACACTACCATCTTGTTCAAAAATGCCACCTCCCCCACCACCACGTAACCCCAGGGTAGAGAGAACGTTACTAGAGACGAGCCGTCGACTACAGCAGGAGCAGAGTCTGTACCCAAATGGTTTAAGCTCTCCTCTTTCAGACCTTCCTAAGGAGAGTGTTAAAGATTGTGGATCAAGTAGCAGCTTTTCAGTACCTTCCCATATGGCTACAGATGGTCATCTACTACAGATTTCACCAGCTGTGCAGAATCCCTCTACTGGTGGCTGGACCAGATTTAGTCCTCAGAATTCTGGGAGGAGCACCCCAGCCTCCAGCTCTGGAACGTCTTCAGTTCCCCCAGGGCAGCTTCAGACAGTGCGAGAACAGATGGCCTTAGCCCTTCGACAGCTCAGGGAGATGGAAGAAAAAGTAAAGGGAGTACCAGCACTTGAAAGAGAAGTGTCCATGCTGCGTGATGAAAAGAATCGTCTGCTTGTGGCCCTTCAAAAGAAAACAGAAGAACTTGGTGCTCTGGTCAGTGCAAAAAACTCTGCTCTGGTAGAACCTGCATCCTTGCCATCATCTATTGATCCCAGCAGTGCAAATCAAGAGAAGAGGACCCTTGAAAAAGGAAAAGAACCTCCTGTTCTGGTGACAGAGAAAAGATCCATAGCTGTAGGTAATGATGTTCCACTTAACATTGTGGTGACTCAGGATGCAAAAGATGCAGCTGTAGAAGCTGCTGTTGACGTCTGTCACAGAGGCATGGAAACCGAGCCAATGTCCGTCCGTGATGAAGAAGTTCAGGTCGAAGTCCTAACAAATGAAGTGGCGGTCTGGGTAATGGAATCATTACTTGGGCTGTCAAGTGAGACTGAACAAGAAATCGACAACCTGCAGGAGACCATTAAGTGTCAGCAAGAGTCAGTCCATCTCCTTGAGAGAAGATTAACCCAGGCCAATCAGGATCTTGAGGAGTTAAGGGCTCTGGAGATGGCGAGAATGTCAAAGATCATGTTAGAAAGAGAGATACTTGTCAAACCAGAGACAGCTGATGTGCTATTGGAAACTGAGCGTTGTTCCAAAACCTCTGTAGGAGTTGGGGTTTCTGGTGCAGACTTTCCAGCAACGAAAATTGATCAAAGCATTCAAACAGACTTTGTGGAACCATCAAACAAAAAGATGGACATAATCCAGGTTAACACGGGTGTTCAATGGGAAGATCTTTTTAGCGCTGACAAAAAAGACGATCAGGAACAGTCCGTCTCTGCTGACGGTGAGTATGAACAAACCATCTTGTGCTGAATGGTTCATCAAAGAACTGATAAACTTGTCAGGTTGTAGTAGAAGGGTGACTTGAATGAAATGTTTCCAATGAAAGCTTCAGGCCCCCTGAAATCCATCATGAAGAGAAAGGATGGGAGTGGCTCGAGTGCTGCTTGCGGTGGTGGCAAGAAAAGCTTAAAATTTGTAGGGATTCTTAATGGAGGGTGAGTGGTTATGTTCTGTTAGTAATAAAGATGTTTACAGTACTGAAAAATGCATTAAAAAAATTGCTTGTATAATTTGTGATTCGTTTCAGTTACGAGTCAACATCTAGTGAAGAGGAAGATGAGGAGGATGAAGGAAGTTCCTCTGATGGAAGTGCAGCTGGCGGGTGCTCAGACAGCAGTGAGGAAGAAGCTGCAGCTCTAGAGGAAACGTCTGATGAAGAAAGGAACATTAATTTGGATGACAGTGATAGTGATGAAAACATAGCAGCTGTAACAGATGGTGTTAAGGAACAGGCTGAAGTACTAAAGGAGAAGTAGGTTACTATAGATAAATATTTTGCTTACGAGTGTAGCATGTTAAACATGATATACCAATTAGTGAAAAAGAAAAAAAATGTATTTAACATAATAAGAAGTCTCTTAGTTTTCTTCCATTTTGCTCACACTTCTGTGTTGAGATCTTCACAATAAATAAATAAATAAATATTCCAATAAGGGGGGGATCCCATAATTTGAATACATTCAAAAGTTATATCATTTCTTGTCAAATGAAAACAAATGGAAAACCAAGCCGGATGTGAGCCATACTACTTATGTTTGAATCAAATTTATGAGCCACAGTCCTAACTGACCATACTAAATATTTTAACTAGTTATAAATATCTACTTTAGTGCGTGCTTTTTACAATTTATAAATGGAAACATGAGGAGTGATCCAAAAATATTGCCCTTGGAGCACCTTGCTGTTCTTGTCACTAATGTGTGATAGAAAAGAAAGCTATCTGTTCAGGCTTGTGGAGCTTGATAAGCACCCACTTGTTCTGTTCTGTTTTGCTCTGTAATCCGTATAACCCAAGTGAATTTTGAAACGTTCTACCTTGTTATCTTCATTTTAACCGTGCCAGACGCTTTCTTGCAGGTTTGAACTGAGTTCAAAAATGCGCGAGGCTTGCCTCATTTTAAAGAACCACATTAATGATGGTGCCAAAACAACAAAGAGTAAAGAACTGGTAGGTCTACTGTATATCCAGTTGCGAGTTTCTGTAGAACTGTATTTTTATTTTTTTTCTTTCCTATCCCAAAGTGTCAAAACATTAAAGACGTTATGTAACTGCTGCAGCTCTCCAGCACCCACACTGTGCAACTGGAATGGTTCAGAGTGTCCAGTGCTAAGACGGCACAGCCGTCTCGAGTTTCCAACTATCTGATGGCTTTCTCCGAACTTTCCCCTGCTCTGGTGCGGCACGTAGTCAACATGACTGACGGCAATGGCAACACAGCTTTGCATTACAGTGTCTCCCATTCCAACTTCACCATAGTTGCACTCCTACTTGATACGGGTAATTGTGGTTATAAGTTATTAACATAGATATCAGGTACAGCATATTTCTAAATGGTCTAGTGGAAGTTTTTATTATTATTTTTTTATGCGATGTGTGTTGTGTAGGTGTGTGCAATGTGGATAAGCAGAACAAGGCAGGATATACTGCTGTGATGCTGGCAGCATTATCAGCAGTGAAGGAAGAGGAAGACTTTTTGGTAGTCAAGAAGCTGTTCAGTCTGGGCAATGTCAATGCCAAGGCAAGCCAGGTGAGTCTCTACTCCATCCAGACTTGTTTGATATCTCTCTGTTACTGTTGCTCGAAACCTGTTCTCACTATCCAAAATAAGATCATCGTAACCCAGCCCATAACCACTGGTTAACGTCAGCGCAAGCGACATTATGTTTATTCGAGTAAAGTATGTTTTTATGCTGCATATTTTGCGGCTTGGCTTCGTCTAGGCTGGTCAGACTGCGCTCATGCTGGCAGTGAGCCACGGACGGCAGGAGATGGTTCGAGCGCTACTCGAGTGCGGTGCCAACGTGAACATACAAGATGACGAGGGCTCCACGGCCCTCATGTGTGCCAGCGAGCACGGGCGTGCCGAGATCGTCTCTCTTCTGCTTGAGCAGTCTGGCTGTGACATTGGCATTGTCGACAACGTAAGCACACCAGCTGTACACTCTCTGTAAAAGTTTTTGCAAGAGCTCTTATTTGTAAGTCTTATTTGTTTCCTGAAATTAGACTCGCATTAAGCTTGAGTTTGATTTATGTTTATAAATCTTTTAGAATATAAAGGTTGAATAACAACTGTCTTGCTTCTTTATTTTTAGGATGGCAGCAATGCCCTGTCTATTGCCCTGGAGGCATCCCACAATGACATTGCAGTGCTACTTTACGCCCACATGAACTACTCTAAAGCTCAGTCTGATGTAAGTATCACTAAATATCTCCTACAAGACCTGCACATAATCAAATCTTAATCATGTCTCATATGTCATAATTGTGCAGTGGACACTTGAACCGGTCTCATTATGCAGCACAGAGCAGAAACATGGCTACCAATGATAAGAGTTTGTTTGTGATAGTGCTCAAACTGTGCAGTAGGTAAGGAATAAAACACTTTGGTGTATGCTGTTATAGGAAAATAATCCACGATGGGGTGGTGTGATGTGGAGTTACTCTTGCCACCGTGAAGTTGATTATTTTTGCAATTACATCACATCCTGAAGTGTTTTATTCCTCATGCACCACAGTTATTTGCCACCGATTTACAGTTTTTCATTTCTTAATGCATGGCACTTTATACCTTTTTAATCATTTATAGTTACATAATACAGTATTGCTTCTCTTACAACAGTTATAGAAAGTAATACGAATAGCTTAATACCGATTGTGTGTTATATTAGCCTGGTTAATAAGCCGCTCAGTAAGTGGGGATGAACTACGCTTGAATTCATGAAATAATTTGAATCTGTCATCTTAATCAAACCTAATCTTGGCTGATATTTTGGAACCAATATTCATTGTGCAAATCCACACGCAAGGCCCTATGCAAATATACAAAGTGCTGCTGCTCGGTCAGACACTACTATGCAAAGAAGACTGCAAAATACTGCTTGGAAGTATTAGATTGAGTTATTAGGTTCCTGTACCATGGCACGGAACTAGTTATACATCTTGGTTTTTTTTTTTTGTTTGTTTTTTTCATGTTTAAGGTGTCCCCCAGAGCAAACCCTAGGAGTCCATCCAGTCCTAGAAGGACATGGCCCTCTGAGTGATGGGGCTACTAGCTCTAAAACTGGCAAGAAGTGAACATTTGCAGCATTAACTACTTTTACTGAAAAACTAACATCGTTCACATTACAGGTTTATATGTAGTAATGTTGTTTGTTCCAGATATTCCATTTATACTATAGTTTTTTTTGTTGTTGTTGTTTTGTTTTGTTTTTTTAACTATTGGGTATGAAAAACATCTGTGGATTTTAGTCTTGTGCCAAGAGGACGATCAAGACCCCTGTTGCTCACTTTAAAGATGAGTCACTGATTTGAGAAGCAAAGAATGTCTTAGCTAAGATAATCACTGAAAGATTTTGGGTTCATCAGGTTCTCACAGTGGACTGAGCTTTTGATTTGTTCAGATTGAGCATAACCACTGTCCAGTTAGACCTCACAACAGACTGTAGCTTTAAATCTGGCTAATTCACAGTGTTGTTTATGACTTCTTACAATGAAACCTAACAAGCAACATAGCACTGACTAACTAGAAAATGACATTTGTAGACTTACTCGCTCTGGTGCAATGTTTCCTTCTGTCGAGCACAAATTTGCTGGACCACACCAAACTTACAAACAACATTGTTTACAATTGAACTGTATTTCTTTAAAAAAAAAATAATAAAAAAAAATGACAGTGCCTTCATAAAGGCAAGGGTGATTTCTAATGCAATGTATGCTTTTAGACTTAAAGTAAAATGTGCATTCACTATTCTTTTTTTTTTTTTTTTTTTTTTTTTAAAGAAACCTATGTGGGCAGGTTACAAAAAAAGCCAACTTATAAAACACTGTTCTTGCCTAGTATGATTTTTTACTGTTTGTTTAGAAGATTAGTAGTAATAGATACATGCTTTAGACACATCTGCAACTTAACTGTGAAGAAAGAAAAGCATTTACAAAGAAAAACAGGCCACAGCTCTAGCAAACATTTTCTTACAGTATTTAAGATGTCTTGGTGGATGTGGCCTTTGGTATACAACTGATTTTATTGTTGCTGTATAGGTTTATTTAGGGAGCACAGGTCCTATATCAACACTAACGCCAGAATACTCAGCTAAATTACAAATAATATCCAAAGTACAATCGAGCACTGCAGGAACTGTAGAGTTCGAACCAGTTCCCAGATGGTCAAATCAGAAAATGTTGCTGCTGCTTGGGAATTCCTATCATGGTAAGTTTGATACAAACCACAGTATCTGGGGGTTGCACTATGAGCAGAGATAATCGTCAGTCCACTTGGTTAGTTTGTGCCACCTAGAGGTGATCATGCACATGAATCCTGGGAGATGTGGAATGGAAAAGTCGGTAGCCTTTGCTTGAAATAGTAGTATCACTTACTGTGCGCTATAACTACACTGCAGTGAAATTCGGCTAGTCAGTTAATGTCAACAGGGTTTTCAAAGTAACAAAGACCCTTGGTATGACAGCTACAAGCAATAGATACCGTACGTAACTATTATTTTTTTAACGTTAAAGATTGTACCAAAGATAATTTAACATAGCTCTTTAAGGTATTTTCCCAATCCTAAAGGCTTGTGCATCGGACAGGAGAAGAAGAAAAAAAAGTCTGTGGATATTGTTCAACTTTTCACTGTTTCTTCTGCTTATAGTATATTCTAGCACCACTGTAAGAGTTAAAGGTTCATATGCTCATGCAATTGTGTACTCAAGGTTTAGTTTTTTTCTTACTAATTATTTCATGTTCCTGATTTGTGCCTAACCCACCACTGCTCCCTTTTACTGTACTATATTATTGCTATTTTTATGTTTCGTTATGTGCCTTGGGATACTTAGCCACCTTAAAACATGAAAATAAAAAATAAAGTTTATTATATAAAAGGTGACTTCCTGTTTTCTGTACATATTCATGACCTTGACTTTGCTCCTCTGCATTCTTCAGAATAGTGTAAGTGTAATCAGGTCTAGAAGTGATCTTTTGTATGTACACTTAAGTGGTGAATTGGTCACCGAGATAAAAACACGACTGGAATGCTGCTATTTAATGAGTTTGGACATAATCACGCCACTAATTTAAAAAAAAGAGTTGGAATTCATAAAAAATATGTTCCTTTAATAATACACACTTAAAATACGGATCGCAGGTAGTAGTGTGAGGTGTCTTTACGCAAAAGCCACATCATAATCCAGGTTGCACATTACCACAAGTGTATTTGTAGAACAGAAGAGCTTTAAGTTAAAATGATGTGTTAACCAGGAGATAAGAGGTTTCTCCGTTATGTGAAGGGAGGGAGGGAAAAAAAATAGTATAAAGTCTGTTAGGCCACTAGGAAGGCAATTAAAAAACAATTGGCAACTTCTTTGATTTCAGAAGGAGACTGAAAGGAGGGGAGATTATATTACCAAGATGTGGCACAAAGTTACAAAATCAAAAGTTGCTTAGAAGTTCATGAGCTACACGGTTCCTTTTGTTGAAGGGGTGCTGTCACACCCTTACCCTCAAACGGTGTCTTCAAATCTGCTAAAACTGCTGACATGCTCAAACTTCGGGAAAAATCTGTTCCTGGGACAGAGTTTCCAGAAGGAAAATGAATGAATGAAGATTTGGGGAGTTCCACCCACACCCATTATTTCTTAGTTGTTCGAAGGTGGTGGATTGGTGGAGACTGGAGACTGTCCCAGCAAACTGCAGCACTCATCAGAGATGTTGCTGGAGGAAGTGTAACAGCATGATCTCGTAGTGCTCACCAGACTCCGGGCAGCGGATGCTGTGCCTCTCGTTTGGATAGATCTAGGAAAAAAAGGCAACAATTATGGTGTAATATTTAAGAAACTGATTAAACAAGGAGTTTGATTCAGGATACAACAGGCTTCACATACTGAACCTTGCACAAAGTTTCAGCAATAAAATCACTTTTATGAGACAAACTACTAATAGAGACCATTAGTTTCCATTAAAACCATTGTACTGCAGGGACATAAGATGTTTTTATCCAATTATAGTTACATTTAAAGTTGTGGAACACCCAAAAAAAAAAAACCAAGTTAGATCATGTTATCGATTTTGCTATAGCAACTATAAACAGGTGTTCCCTCACCAGCCCCTCTTTCTCATCACTCTCGATGTTAATAAGACAAATACGCAATCTGTTACCAAGAAACCTTGAAAGCACAAACTGTTCTGTCCTGAAGAATTGCCTGCGGCTCAAAAGTTACCCATCGTTACCACCGACACTTGAAACTCCTTCCATAAATATTAAACAAAACCTCATCATGTCAATGACTTTATGATTTAAATAACTATATTATTAAATAACATTTTTAAAATCCATTTATTAGCCTTTCCTTATGTAGTTTGACCATTATACGAGTCCCTGCGAATGAGTTGTTACTATAGAAACGAGAACGTAATTGAACGAGCTCAATAATGTAAACCTGTGATTTGAATTACAGCCTTACAACGCAGTGCTGTTACAGAAAATTCACCTTCTGACCAATCTGAATCCAGAATTCAAGAGCACAGTGGTATAATGGAAACCACTGCCATGATAAACACTTTTTTTGTAAAAATATAAAGACAAGAATACTTATAATAATAATAATAATAATAATAATACTAATAACGGTAATGAAGTGAGCAAACCTGTAACTGATATGGCTTCCCTGCACGGATAAGCTGAGACACCAGGAAGTTGGTGTGGAAAAAGTGCACGTTCTCGTCAAGGAACCCATGTAAGATCAGTAATCGGTTTGGTCTGTTAAGGAAATAAAACCATTAATGTTAAAATTCCTGGGTGTGGGAGTAATACTGCTTTTTTTTTTTTTCCAGTGATAAAGCATTTAATGGGCTTTAAATTAGGCTTCAAGCTTTAGTAACTTTAGTAATAAATCTTCAATCATATATTACAGGGGTGTCCAGTCTTCTCCGGAAAGGGCTAGTGTGGGTGCAGGTTTTCATTCCAATCAAGCACAAGCCACACCGAGTCCAATGTAAGCCAAGATCAACTGATTAAACAGGTGGACTCAGGTGTGGCTCCTGCATGATTGGAATGAAAACCTGCACCCACACCGGCCCTTTCCGGAGAAGACTGGACACCCCTGGTATTATATAATATTACTAATGCAGTTGAAAATCCTTCTGCCTCAAACACCAGGTAAAGGAATACGCCACTGAGAAAAGAACGGCAGTTGATGCTAAACTCGCTTATATTTGAAGGGCAGCTGTTGAACAAGTCAGTTTACTTGTTTAAGTAAAAACAAAGTCAAAACGCAATCCTGATGATAAAACAATAAAATAAGAATAAATTATTGACGCTAGCCAATCATGGCCGTCTGTGAGCTCATGCACGCGGAAGGAGGCGGAGTGTGTTACACGTTCCTCTGAATGTGTTTCATCGCCCTGTGACACAGCATGAGCAGCAGTTTGAAAAGATGTGGTTAGTTAGTGTATGATAGGGGAGAACTAACTGGTGGATGGGAAAAAATATTAGCTCCCATTTTGTTTAGCTCCCAAGCAGCTTATCTTATCGATACAGACAAAGATCGCAGTTTAAAAAAAAAGAAAAAGAAAAGAAAGAAATTGCTTTTTACTGCATTGCTCCAGTATTAGTAAGCTAGATGAAACAACATAAGAACAGCATTGGGTGAGGATTTATGCCACGTCTCGCTCATCCTAAGGTTGTAGTTTTGAATTCGCTTTACATAGTGACATGTTTTAAAAAATGTGTTCAATGCACCTACTATATATATTTTTGTTCTTTTCTCAGTACAGGAAAAATGTCAATATGCGTATCTGCTATAGATGCTTATAGATTAGGTTGGAAGTTGGTGCATTCTTGGTTGGTACACTCATCTTTATTGTAAAGATGAAGACTGCAGGAGTGAAGTGCTGCTTTTGTTGTCAGAACTCACTCATTTGGAAGCTTGTCCACATGCAGAGCAACGGAGCCTGCTTCATAGCCCTGCTGGTTGTTTTCAGGCACGTCCATGTAGCGCTCTGTGTAGCCGGTGTCATACGCCATCCACACTGTTACTGGAGCTCCAGCTATGGCCACCTAAACCAACAACACTTCGGATTAGCTTGTGCTTACGATCCCAATTCCTTTACTGACATTTTCTATTTCCTGAAAGGTCTGACATGACTAACATGGAATTAAAATTGAATCAGGTGGAATGAAATCATTTAGAAAATCTTAATGAAGCTTGCATAACGTTAACTGGCTTTGCAATTCAATATTAGCATTACCAACATTTCTGGCTGAAGCATGACTTTAATAACAGGACTCATTCCATGGGCTGCAGAAGGCTGGGCCTGGCTCTCACCTTGAACACATTAGGCCGGCGAATGAGGCCCATGAGGGACAGGAATCCTCCGTACGACCAGCCGTGAATTGCTACACGACTTAAGTCTATAAATTTGTACTTGTCAGCTACATACTGAAGACCCTCCACTTGGTCCTCAATCTCCACCTGGCCCTGAAGGAAGAAGAAAGAAAGACACAACTGTCAGATGTGTTTTTATTCCCTCAGTGTTGTGCTAGCTTGGGCTGACGGTTCCAAAAAGTCATGGAAAAAAACAAAAAAAACAACTGTTAACATTTATTGTTACATTTATTAGCATTTGGCTTCAAATATCCCTTCAAGAGATTACAGGCATTCATACACACCATTTTGTTTTTTAAAGCACCCTCGAATTTCAGCCCCCTCTGGCACGAGCCTCTTCCGTCAATGACGACCACCGCATAACCTAGAGATGCTAAAGTGTTCAGACGCAAATACTTCACCCCCTTGTAGGAGTTGTTCACTAACTGCACCTGAGGAAAGCAAAATGTTTTCCTCACGTTAAAAAAACAAAACAAAACATAGCATCAGTGTTCAAAGAACAATCCTGTGTCTGAAATTTAAATAGTAATTTTAATTAACTTGTACAGTCTGAAAAAAAGCAGCTTGTAATGAGGCAAACGGCAATGAAAAATTAGTTAAGCACAGTGGAGCCCATTTCTGGGCCAGAAAAAAAGTTTCAGGCTTCTTTTTACAAAAAAATACAAATATATATCGTGTACTTTTGGTGGTATCGGTACCGACTACTAGATTTTTGGTATCGTGACATCCCTAAGGGATGCGTTTAACGTATGCGTTAGCATCGTTAACAAATAATTGGCTATCGCTAACATTACATGGAACATAACGTTAGCTGGTTTCACGGCCACAATGCCAGCTGCCTCAAACAAACATAATATAGAGCCGTCTTTCAGGTGCTTTGCCAAATTCCAGGTGTTTCCTCGCTTTGTTTGAAATGAACGATAGCACCGGCTTCACAGCGTTAATTATATGTTTGTTGTCATCCTCCTCGAATGTGAAGTATTTCCATATTCGATACCACATTTCCTCTCAACGAGTCGGGGCGGAGCTAATCTGTAGTTCCCCCCCCGTGTGCTTGTAGTTGTTCTTCTTCTTTACCACTTGTGGACCGACTAAAACACTTGCGCGTATTTGCTGCCCCCTTCAGGTCTGGAAGAATCGCAACCTCTGTACTTTCACTAGAAACGGTACTAATGCTACTGCAGAAAAACAAGTACCGTCACGTTTTAAGAATGTTGGTACCGAAGTATTGGTTCTCGTGACATCCCTAATACATATACACACACACATACACATATATAATACATATATATATATATAAATATATATAAATAAAAACAGCCACTGTTTGGCAATATTGTGAGTCACAGTTTTTCCTAAGGCATCTTTGAAATGCTATTATATGCATTATTATAGGTTTACAAACATTTAAAAAATACAAACTGCACCTTTAAAATGGCATCATAGCAAACCAACCTGAGGGCCACCATACACAAACAGGATTGCAGGGTGTTTTTTGCCTGGCTTCAAGTTGTGTGGTTTGTACAACATCCCGTAGAGCTCAAAACCAGACTTTGCAGGAAAACTAAATATCTCAGGTGGAACGTAATCCGCTGGGCAACCTGAAAGAAAAAAATGAAAAGAAAAAACATCCTAAACTAAAGTAAAACTTCAACCGTACTAGTGATCTGTTTAATGCTGTTGAAAGGGATTCAAGTTTTTTTTTTTAAATAACAATAATAAATTTAATGGCAGCAAAATGTACTCTTCTCTCCCTGTCCCCTGTACCTGCTGCCTCCATCATGCTGGCCCAAAACTCAGGCTCTTTGTGTAAAGGGTCGCTGTCGGAACCAATCAGCTTGTAGACATGAACACAGGGAGGGGTGCTCACATTGCTATAGTGGCTGATGAACATGTCAAAGTTCTGCAATTAAAAAAAAAAAAAAAAAAGATGGCGGCAAATCTTAATTATATGGAAAGACATTTTCATATGAACAACAGCTTTTTAATCTTCTAGCTTCCAAACATCTCATAGTAGTAAATGAAGGTGAATGGACATGTGGATTAAACTTGAAAACACATTTCACCACAGACTGAGCAACTGACTCGAGTCTGTGCTCAAGTTAAACAGCACGAAATCAAAAACAAAGGACATGCCGGCTTGTAGTGAACTAAAGCTACATACTGTCACTATATTAACTCTGAGTAGATACATTTCAGTGTGTATTCTTTTGATCCGTTGTTATTTTTTTTCTTCCGTGCCATCGACCATGCCAAAACAAACTAGATGAGCAGTTTCAAATGTTGATAGGATGAACCAGTTATTGTCATTGTAGCCAAGGCTCCAAACTAACAGAAAATGTTCTTTTGAAATCTCTGTTACAATTAATAATTATAGCAACAAGCCACGACAGGCCGTGTCCACTAAAACCCCGTACCTGTGATAATCCCTGAAACGCACAACCTCTCATGGCTTATTGATATTATAAAAAGGTGACAAATTCAATAAAAACAATATTTTAAAAAACAGAATATGGTAAAATATTATAAAACATTACAAAAACATTTTTTAAAATGTGAAAAATTATTAATTATTAATAATATTTGCAATAAACAATACTTTTGCCATGCAATGTAGTCTGTTCGTGCCATTAACCGTGTGAGATCTCTTATTGTTGAGCGATAACACATAGCTATGTACTCTGATGATGTTAAAACTTCTATGCAAAATGCATTAAGGTTAGCAGGTGTGCTGTTTATTTATAAAAAGGTGACAAAAACAATAAGATAAAATCCAGTGTTCAGCGTACATTATTTTTTTATTAATAAAAATACCTATAATAAATCATTCCGTTTCCATTTTTAATATGTTGTGGTCTTATTGGTTTAAAACCTGCCATACACAATTAAATGTTTGCACAGAGCTACTATATGCTTAGGCTCTAGTTAAACTTACCTGGCTAACAGAACAGCTGTGTGAGAAGCCTGGCTTGGTCAGTCGGACAATGTCTCCCGGTGATTCATAACTCACTACGTATAAATGATGTTCCAGTGGCGTGTCTTTGGTGCCTTGGAAGTACACCAACTTTGTCTCTTCATTTACCCAGATCTTTAAATAAATATATAAAAATGAAACAGGAGCACAATTTAAAGCATGACACTTTAAACAATTTTATCAAGTAGCTGCTCGTGTTATTGCTATAGCATTTGAGGCCATGCAACTGACCTTTGACCCATGTCTAGCTAGCACCTCCCACTCTCCACTGGTTACGGTCACCTCTTCTTTTATTTGACATTTGAAATCATCTAGGGGGAAATAAAAATTAATTGTGTTGGAGCTAGTTAAAAAAAAACATTAAATTCAAACATGTGCAAATGTAAGTAGAGGTCGACCGATTAATCGCTGGAACTGTCAAAAATTCACACCGATAGTTTTTCCAGGTTGCATCTGGTGCGGGAGCGGCTGAGAAGGGTCTGCTGTCATTATACAGTACGAGAGCAGCCACTACAGGCGAAATAAAAACCATCACTGACTAATTTTGTTGTGTTATTTGAAGTGTTTTTTTTTTGGTTTTTTTTTGGTAATTTTATTCATTTTGGATCTCTCTATTTTTATTTGTTATTTGGAGTGTTCCTTTTTGGTTCAGTTTGGATGTATATCTTTTATTTAATGTAATATTTATTAATAGTTTATACATATATATTAATATTCATATATTTATTTCATTTAAAAAAGTCCAGTACATTTTCATGGTACAGTCAGTACTGTTTATTTTTGTAATAAAGTTCAGCAATATTTTACTTTGAGTGTTACGTTTTCATTCAGTACCAATTTTAAAAACTATCGGTTGATTCATCGGTTATCGGCAGGTACATTTACATTTATTCATATAGCAGACGCTTTTATCCAAAGCGACTTACAAATGAGGAACAAATGAGGTACTGCCTAACATAGTTATCGGTATCAGTAAAATCCACTAATCGGTCGACCTCTAAATGTAAGCATGCATGTGTGTGAATTTTACCTTCAGAGGGACTGTAGTCTTTACTCCACTGGTGGCAACCGGGCTGGAGAAGGCTTGTTACTCTATACAAATGGCAAAAGCCTGTTTTTGACTCGTTCACCCACAGGAAGGTGATCTCATCATCACTGGTTTGAACAAAAGGATAGAATATATCGTGGACCTGTTTTCAAAGGGGTGGGGGAGGGGGGAGGGGGGGAAAGCAGTTATTTCCAGGTATGACAGATTTACAGAGCCAGACAGTAAGATTTATACAAGGATGTAGAATCAAAGCTGGGTTCCCTCTCTTTTCTTTTTTTACAAAACATCTTTCGTGACTTATATACTTAACAAGTTGTTGCTCACAGAATATCCGCTTCGAATGACTCACATCTGCCAACTTCTTCAGAATTCAAGTTCACAATACAAACCCTAATAACAGCTTCCTGGCAGACACATTATCAGACACATCATTCCTTAACCAGGCTGTACCGAAACACTTGAAGTGAATATTCAATTCCATTTGATTTATATGGCACTTTTAACAATGGATACTGCCACAAAGGAACTTTACAGAAATCCAATGAACATCTGATCCCTAATCAGCAGCGCCATAAGGACGAAACCATGAGAGAAAGGTGCTTGATGACACTGGATTGTGGGATGATAAATCATTACTCTTCTACAACTGTATACTGTAAAGTCTAAAAGTACTGCTGAAAGGATGATGTGAATATGAGCAACATGATAGCTGATCCAGAGATCATCAGTTGAAGCAAGAGTGAATCTTGAACAAACACACCAAAGAACCAAGTAGAGTAGGGTTAGGGTTTGAATTTTTTGTAAAACTGTACAAAAAATGTATAAGGAAAAAACCACTGAAGCGGATATGCTCATTAAAATACCATTTTGAGTGGAGCAAATAAAGTCGCCTTATTTTATAGCGAAGTCTGAAAGTTTTTATGGTATATAAAAGTGTTTTTGTTCAGGTTCAGCATTAGTGAAACAGAATCCACCCAATATTACCACTTAAACATATAACCGTGCTTACATTGATCCAGATATCCGTCACCTCCTCGTAAATGATATAAGGCTGTACTCCTCCTTCAGGCATGGCTGTTACGTGCTCTTCCCACTGTGGCTCCTCTGGGTTCACAGACAGAAACAGAGCAGGAGGCAGTAAAACCAGCTGCAGCTTCTGCTGACTCCGATCCAGCAACACTGCCCACGCGCTGCCATGACACAAATCAGTGTTCAGTTCATATGGTGGAACAGAGAGTTGAAAGAACGCCATACCGGCCATTGTATCATTTTTAGTACACGAAAAATGTTGTGTGTTGGCAACATACTATTTGCCATCTCTCGTCCAGCCAGCCCGTGCAATGTACTCAGCCCCAGGAAAAAGAGTATTGAATGGTAGAACGAGCTCCTTGTTTTGTGCGCTCACAATCTGAGAACCAATAAAAAAGTTTTAATTCTCTCTCCGAATTCCTTTCTCGTCCAAAACCAGGGATTTCATTTGATTGCATTTGTGTGCTCAGAACATGTTCTAAACTTGTATAAGAACAGCCAGTATGCATAAGGAAACTTATCACACGCGCATACACACAGCTGTACGCGATGGACGATGATAAATCCCAATAATTGTAATTTGCTGAGCTTGTGCATGGTCACACTCCCCCAAACTCCCATATATGGTAATAACGTCCCTTTAAATAGCCCAGTAGCCCGTTCATAGTACTATTTGTTGCGGATGATATGGACCGTATCAAAACGTCTAAGAACACAAAACTACATGTGTGCACTTGTGGATAAATGTTTAAGTTGACATAGAACAAATAAGGGCACTCGACACTTACCTCGCCATTCGCATCAGTTCGAATCTCTACCAGTTTCAAACTGATTTGAGGGTTTTTACTCCCTAAAATTAGAAAAATAAAACATGAAATCAGTGCACCATAATACTACAAATTCAAGACAGTACAAACAGGACTGCAAATGCTGGAGCATGAGTTGTTAGAAAACGTGATTAGAGAAAGACCATTCCCCAATACCAAGTCCATAAGTAGTGCTGCAGAGTATCTCACTTAAAATTTTGTGCAGTGTCAAAAACGTTATCACAATATCACTCAAGACCTGCCGCGAGTATACTACATAATCTGAAAAACAAGCGAGGAACCAATAGTCCAAATACTAAGGTATACTTATTACCCTTACTGTCTGACAGTTATCTACTGCCTGG
Organism: Stegophilus panzeri; assembly: GCA_024331685.1. Lineage (NCBI taxonomy): Eukaryota > Metazoa > Chordata > Actinopteri > Siluriformes > Trichomycteridae > Stegophilus > Stegophilus panzeri. The sequence goes on along the minus strand of JANDJT010000190.1, from coordinate 6,975,317 downwards.
CCACAATGTTCCCAAGCTGACACGCTTTAAGACAGCATTGACATTGCAGTATTAATATAGAAATATTTTTTTAAATATCAATTCTAAAAAAATTTTTTTAAACCACAGGTACAATATGAAATGCCTATAAAGAAGCTTGCATTTGCCAATTTAACCTCACAGACAAGTTCTCTTTTAAATTTCTGTGTGAGGGGAAAAAAAAAGAAATAGAAATTCCACCTAATACAAACTATACCGTGTTAATTGTGTTAAAACAGTCTGTATTCCTCTCTAATGTTTGGTGTATGAAAGACAGAATTACCAGTGCGGGGGTATCTATAGACATCCGCTTTGCGTTCTTCCAGTGCCGGGGAAGGTACGTGAATGACCTCTACCTCAGACTCATCCACCTCCTCATACAGCAGCTGCACGATCTTACCCCCATCTGCATCTAAACCAAGCATGGAGAGAGCATGCTAACTTGTCTTCCTGAAAGCCTTTACGGTAAATGAACACATGGTCACCTTTTTAAAAAGAGACTGGGAAAGAGAGTGTGTTTGCACTTCCAGTGAACACTTTTATTCATCTTTGTGAAAGTGAACAAACCTTCAGAAACTGTTGGACACCACCAGTAACCAGTAAAACGATCAAACTCCTCCTGAATCACAAAGGTCGCGACGCCGGCTGACTTTGGGTCATCCTTTACATTATTCAAGCCTACACGAAAAAACAAAAGAAAAGAAATTTATGTGAACAGACTTTATTACTATACGTATACAATATGAACACCACGGCGTGGTTATGGATAACTGGGAAGATAACAAAATGAAAACTCTTTCCATTAGGAACTTCATTTGCATGGTGCTCATGCCTGTCGCTTTTACATGTTTCCATAAAGGTATGTGCTCAAAATCGAACTCGCCTTTATGACAAAAGGTCAGCCTTCGCTCCTCACTGGTTTTAATATTAGTCACCCACAGGTCGTTGTTGTTAACGAATGCGATGAAAGTGGGGTCACCGGGACAGATCTTGGGGTCCATGCGAATCCCTGAGCATTGGGTCTTAATCTCTACAGGCTTCATGGGTGCTGCCTGCTGAACAGGACACAATTTTAAGACAGCAGAAAAAAATGTTATACTGTAATAACACGGTTTATACGATTTGTGTTGGGAAAGAAGAAAAACATGTTGACTCACAATGAAGCCATTATGCCCACCATCGTGGCAATAGAAAAGGCTGTTACTAGCTTGGAAGAGGAAAAGGCCGCTTTGCTCATGGTAGTCGTAGGACGTGATGCCGAACACCCCGAGACGCTTCCTCTCACGAAGGAGCTCCTCCTCCCGAGAGTACACACCATGTTGGGGAGTTGCCTGAGGAAAATAGCACAGAATGGCAAATGTAGTTATTCATCGCTGGTTGTGTGGCAAACCTCTTTAGATGGTTGGTGGGTGGGTAGGTAGCTTGATCACTTTATTAATCCCAAAGAGAAATTCACAGATTACAGCAGAAATCCGAAAAGATTATTCAAAACAATAAAATGAAACATATACAATACAAAATAATAAAATATAATATTGGCTATAAAGCGAGTATGGCCTTATATACAGAACTATATACGGCTGAAATTTTTTTTGCCAATCCTATAAAAAAACACTTTGTACTATGTGTAACTGATGTACTAGTTGTGACTTTTAAGGCCCCATTGACCAACTAACTATTGAGGAACCTCTTATTTTCCTTCAGTGCCAAAGTCATCTAAAGCCACAGCGCAGTCGTGATTCATTCTATGCTGTTATATTTTTAATAACAAAAGATACATAACAGTCCATACATCATATTGTTTCTGTGGAACACCTAATGAATTTTAACGCTAATTAAAAGACTCATTTCTCAAACATAATTGGAGCAAAACAACAAAACAGCGCTCGTGTGTGTGTGACAGGGAAGCGGTTTTAGCCGAGTCACTCAATAGTCCGTGTTCACCAAGTTGGGTAGAAACCAAGCACAGATTTGTGTGCAGGAAATGACATTGAAGAAACCTTTGTCTTCTTCAATACTGTAATACGGCATCCAAATGAGGTGTGATTTTAGTGGAACTGACGAATCAGCCTCGGCTGTGTGAAAACACGCTCCTGCCCACTAGTCCTCGATTTGACATTTATGATGTATATGATGCGATTCAAATTTACCCTTGTATACACCTGGTTTACATGATGTCCTAATTTGTGTAGGTGGGGAGATAAAAAAAGAAAGCATTAATCAAGCTCCACTCAGCGATGGAAGAACAGAAATGAATGGAAAGCTAGAGGCAGGGGGGACGTTCAGTGATGCTCATTTAAAGGTTGCTGCGAATAAAACACCCTTTTTGGTAGCCTCAAGATTGGCATAAAGGGAACATATAAAATTAAAAGCTCGAATAAGATCACATGATGTTTCCACTGAGAAAAGGATAGATGAAGAGGTTTGCCTTTCTTCTGACTGAAAATAATAATAATAATAATAATAATAATATGTATGTGAACACAGACAACTATGGAGTTTGTTGTTATGAAGCTGTTTAAGACCAGATAAATAATTAAACCATACTCTAACCTCACCTGAAGGTCATTTGTATTTATGGCTATTCATTTTAGTAGTCGAATTTGTTGAAGTCATCTTTAATTAAAGCTTAATTTATAAATAGTGGTAACGTTTCCATCATGAACAAATCCTTAGCTCATAGAACAATGATTAAAAATGGTGTGTTTTAATGTTGATATGAAATTATGCAGTAAAAAAAGTGTCTTTAAATAGCCTGCCTGCTCAAGACTCTGTTACACACAAATGTGCCTTATACTCAGATGAGCTAATAAAATATCTACATCTGAGTGGTTTGAGTCACAATTATAAATTACATATGGCCACTATACTCCATTATATACATTTTAGTCTGAGGTTGTGCAGTGTGTGCAATTGTGATTATTAACATTATTAGGGATGCACCGAAATGTTTCGGATTTTGGCCGAAAGAGAAAAAAGGCAGAAAATATATGCCTCCACGCTCTGCCCCTCAGTGCTCGGCGCTCAGATTCCACTCTCGATCTAGCCGACGTTGTCTTCGCATTGCAACATTACTAGATCCGAGATTTAAAGGGCATTACTTTGACGCGGAGAAAAAGCCGCGTGTACGGGAAATGATGCAGGCACAGCTGGAGGTGATGAATGTATCTGCTGAAGGATCGACACGCAGCACAGAGCAAAGTGTGCCAGAGAAACGGGTGCTTATGAGTGACGAGGCGCAAACTCCCTCGCTTTCTGACATGTTTGGCGAGATTCTACAGGAAAGTGCCACAAAAAGAGCAGCTACGCTTTCCATTGCTTGTGCGGATTACACGCAGGTATTTATCTGCCCCAGGCACCAGCACAGAGAGTGAGAGACTATTCAGTGCAGCATCTCATGTTCTTGATGAGAAGAGGAACCGTCTCTTGAAGTTAAACCTGCCACTTTTGCTGAAATAGAAAGCAGTCCAATTTTCTATGTGTATAGCAATTACATTAAAATTCGTGTAGCCCTGCAAAACTTTTTTCTTGACTTGAGGCTACATCTGTTTACAGTTTGAGGTTGGTTTTAGTTCTATAGATGCTGTTTTGAACAATAATCTTTACTTAATGTGGAACTATGTTTGCATAAACAGAATAGAGGCCTAGTTCATTACTTGACTGCTGTTTTGCATATCATAATAGTTTTCTAGAACTTTACATTATTTGGATAATTGGGTTAAAATAAACTGTTAAATTTGATTGTTACAGAACTGAATGAAGAATAATATGTTTGATAATTAATAAAATAATGAATAAAAATATATAATTTTATAGGTTTGTAGTTTTTCCAATTCAGATTCATTAAATTCATGAAATGAATTAAATTTTCTAGTATTAATACAATTATACAAAGTACAAATATCTTTTAGGGGTTAAAATAAAAAAAAATAAAATCATTTTCAGTTTTCGGTCAAGTGCATCCTGAATTTTCGGTTTCGGTGTTATTGTTATTGTCTATACTATATTTACTATATAATTTTAGATGGTATTGATTTTTTTTTTTTTTTTTACGTTGTTAAAATATACACTACCGGTCAGAAGTTTGTAGACACTCGACTGAAATGTTTCTCATGATCTTAAAAACCTTTTGATCTGAAGGTGTGTGATTAAATGTTTGAAATCGGTGTTGTAGATAAAAAAAAGTATTTCGTTTCTTTCATTAGAAAACTAACATTTTATTTTCCAAAAAAATATTTTTTTTAAATGACTCACATGGAGCGAAATATTCGAAAAGCAGCCAATAGGCGTCCAGCGTAGGTGGGAACTCCTTTAATACTGTTTAAAAAGCATCTCAGGGAAATTCCTCAAGAAATCGGTTGAGAAAACGCCCAGAATACATTTCTGGAAATTCTCGGCAAAAAGGGCATCTACTTTGAATATGCGAAAAAATACTAAATTATTTTGGATTTTAATGTTAGAATACAATAATAATAATAATAATGTTACGATACAATAATGTTAACCAACACCTTCCGACTAATAAGAGTTCAGAATTCAACTGTGCTGTGGTATAAATAGAAATAATGTGTATTTTCCTTTGCACTTTTATATACTAGCATTGCAGGCGTGGCAGTGACAGCCCTGCCTTCTCTCAGAGCAAGAAAGAGGACAGACATTCAGATGACAACACCTGGACCCCAAATCAGCTCATCCATATGAAGAAAGGAAGGAAAGGTCACCATAAGAAGGCCTCCAGAAAAGGCCAGGCTGTTTCAGGCCCGAAGAAGAAGAAATGTGTGAACGGTTTTATCATGTTCTGTCGCATGAACAGGAGATTGTATCTCAGGTGGGTATGCAGCTTGTAAAGTGCTTTAACGAGATTTGGATATGTCGAAAGATTCATTCAAACGAGAAAAGTAACGAGACATATTCCTGACCTCTGAGCAGGACCCACCCAGGGCTTCCTTCTACTGTGGTGACCAAAGAGCTGGCTAACTTGTGGTGCATCATGCCTAAACAAGAGAGGCGTGTTTACTGGTAGGCCTGCAGGTTTTCATTCACTGTGTCATGGTCATCATAAGAAGTATTGGCACCCCTTCTGTATATAAATATACCCAGTATTTTAATTGTCTACACAGTTGAACGAACTTTCATATGATCTAAATGAAATCAATTAATAACAGCATCTTCTCTCAGCCATCAATAGGTGACAATAGGCCTTATGTCCCATTTCTCTGGAGCATAAATATGAGGTGTCACCTTGTATTGAGGCAAAGCAAATGCTTTCAACACAAATGAGACTTGATCTGTTGATAATAGATATAAATTCGTAAGTAGGATTTAAAGCACAATCACGGCGATAATTCCCCCAATTAAGGGTGCCAATAATTCTGACCCGTCAAATGTAACAGTTCCCAGACTCCCTGTCATGGTAACCCGATCCTTTCTTTGTTTCAAGTCTGAAAGCCCGACAGTTCAGTCGTCAGCACAACCGTAATGTGCGTGTAAGTGAAGGCCAGGAGGTAGAAGAGGAGAAGGAGGACTGCGTTCCCAGTCCACTGCACGTGTTACTGGCGCACAGAGACCTGTGGTTCACCTCCAACGGAAAGCCCTGAGCATGTTCTTTATTCTCCCACTGCAACTACACCACACTGAGATGCTATCTAAGTGTTTCTCATTGTGGGGAAAAAAAAATCAGCCAAAGGGAAATTTACACCAGTAACTTAAAGCTAGTCGATCAGCAGAGACATGTTTGGTCCCTGAAGTTTGCTTCATTCATTATTTAGTTCACCAGTAATTGAAGCTTACAGCCACCAGTTTATCATTTCAATCCATCTGGAGTGGTTCATATTTGATGACGTGGTTTCTTGAAGCCAAAATCCCCCTTTTTTCTTTAGCAGAAACATATTTTGCCTATTTATTATGCTTCTTCTTCTTGTTATTATTATTATTAGTAGTAGTAGCATTAGTAGCAGTAGTAGCATTAGTAGTAGTAGTAGTAGTAGTAGTAGTAGTAGCATTAGTAGTAGTAGCATTAGTAGTAGTAGCATTAGTAGTAGTAGTAGTAGTAGTAGTAGTAGTAGTAGCATTAGTAGTAGTAGTAGTAGTAGCATTAGTAGTAGTAGTAGTTACGGAGTCAAACCATTTTTTCAAGGTGTGATGATTTAGACATGATGCTGAACTGATAGCTATAAGCTTCCACTACAAATATCTATGTTTATATATACAAATATAAGGAAGCAAACTTTGGGCACCATGCATATCATGGATGATCAACTACATCTGGTGTAAAGAGAATATTCTCTACATTTTTTCATATTTTGTTCATTTTTTTAAACATAATGCTGAGTATTCAAACAGGTACATAGTACTGTAGTGTAGGTATTTAAACATTACAGTACTACGTACAAAATATGTACAAAAGTCTCAGTTAATTACTTATTGTTAAATATTGTTAAACATTTTAGAGGCATTCAACGTTTTAAAAGCAGTTCAGTAAGTTGGCTTGCAGTTTAGGAATTTAATAATTACACAAAACTGCATTATATTGCAAAAGATGCAGAAGTCAAGTAACTTTTTTATTTTTTTTATATACCGTACAGTTCAAAGACTATCAGTGTTTTTAAATGCTGTAAACAGTTTTTTTTTTTGTTTTTTGTTTTTTTAAATCAGATATAATATATGTATAACTGAATATAACTATAGTAACATTTTAGAAACAGCTTTATTTGTTTTGTTTTTTTAATTAATTTATTTATTTGTTGTGTATTAATATTATTTTAGTTATGCGACAAAACTACTGTGTTAGAAGGCATTATCGGAGTTTTAATACGACTCGGAGAGTTTTAAAACATTGTCGTGAGTATTTATTTACCGCCAATTAAAGTTTAAACCATTTTTAAGTTTAAACACAAAGATCCCTCGTGGCTTTCTACTGCACGGATTCAGGGCTTATACCGAACATCTGGCGGATTTTCTGCAGCTGTTCGTTAGCCGACAGCGATTCCTCTTTCAGGTGCTGGTTGCTCATACGAAGCTTCAACACCTCAGCCAGCAAAGCCACCTTGTCCTTCTTCTCCTGAGCGAGAGAAACAGGAGAAAGGAAGACGTGGGATTAACGAGCAGGTCGGTGGATTCCCAGCACATCTGCACTCTGACATTAATTAGGAGCTCACCTTCAGGAGATCAGTGCTGAGCCTCATCAGCATGGCCTCCAGGTGAGAGAGTTGGTCAGGAGAGTCAATGAAAACATTGTCACTGAAACAAAATAGTTTGAGTCATCAAATTTAGTGGAAAAAAAAAATAATTGAACAAAAAAAAAAAAAAGAGTTACTGTAGTTGCTAAATGCTGTTAATGATCACAAAGAAGTTCTAAACAAATCAAAACGATAT
>JANDJT010000190.1:6946725-6960554 GCA_024331685.1 Stegophilus panzeri | reverse complement strand
CAAAACAAAACAAAACAAAACAAAACAAAACAAAACAAAACAAAACAAAACAAAACAAAACAAAACAAAACAAAACAAAACACACTTTAATGTCCTCAAAAATTTAAATTGCAGCATTACCTTTTCTCCCCTCCAGTGTCACAAAGGACTCGTTAAATGATCCTCTAAAGGATTCCTTCTAAACTCCTCCTTTCAGAGAGCATACTCTGCTCTGATTGGTCAGATGTCCCAGTCTGTTGTGATTGGTCGCTGTCAGTGTTTCAAAAAGGAAACGCCAGCTACCATAACGCGTTTCAGCTCCATCTGTTTGTGAGCAGCCAATGAAGGCCAGAGGCGGGGTTTTTTGTTTCAAACCTACTTAGGTTTGTACAGGAAGTGTAATCTGGAATTACTGACTCGTTTCAGCTGTTCAGAATCGGTTTCTGCTTTTGGGTGTAAATAACTCCGTTTGTCGTGCGCTTTGATTTTTGAAACTTTGCAGACTTTTTACACTCACAAACAGCTCTATAACACACTACATGAAAGGTAATATTTGAAAAACCATAATAGGTGCACTTTAACAGGTAGAAACAAGTCAGCCTTCTTGTACAAACTGGGAAAGTGGCTGAACTTATATCTGACGTGGAGTAACACTGTATTACGGTAATTGTAAATATATTTTTAAATAAAAAACTCCATATTGAATTATTTCACTTTCTATGTTCAACCTCTAAACATGTCGATTAAACTACTGGTGACACCCCCTCCCCCCCTTATAATTGCACTCTAGGGATGTTCCAATACCAAAAATCTAGTAGTCGGTACCGATACCACCAAAAATGTTTTTAAACAAAAATAAAAATAATTTAAAAAATGTAAATTAAAAACTCCTGGAGGACATCCTCCTCTGGCTAATACTGGCAAAGAGAGAGAGAGAGAGAGAGAGAGAGAGCAACAGAGAGATATTTTAGTTATCAAAAACTGTCTGACAATGACTAATAAAACAGTGCTAAGTGCTAATAACAAGTGCAAAGGTGCACTCCTAAACGCGTGCATACACGTGCGCACACACACACATACACCCCTTATACTCTGAATGCAAGCATTAGTTTAAATTCACTGATATGGTGGCAGGCCAAAAAGATTTATTAAAAGAATGAACATTTGAATAATTATTAGTGACATTAGGCTACATTTGGCTGACAGGACACGGGCTGAATGGTGATGCATGGTGGCCCATTCGGAGGTAGTTTATAACACTGAAATGTGTTAGCGTGGTTAATAAATAACTGGCTATCGCAAACATTACATGGAGCATAACGTTAGCTGGTTTCACGGCAACAATGCCAGCTGCCTCAAACAAACATAATATAGAGCCATCTTTCAGGTGCTTCACCAAATTCTAGTTGTTTCCTTGCTTTGTTTGAAATGAACAATAGCATCGGCTGCACACCGGCAACCGATGCTACCTTTCCTCTCTTTTCCTCTCAACGAATCGGGGCGGAGCTAAACTTCGCCGTCTTCTGTAGTTTTTCCTGTGTGCTTGTAGGCGTTCTTCTTCTTCTTTACCACTTGTGGACCGACTAAAATACTTGCACGTATTTGCTGCCCCCTTCAGTTCCGGAAGAATTGCAACCTCGGTAACTTCATTACCATTGATACCTACGCTACTGCAGAGAAACAAGTACCGTCACGTTTTAAGAATGTTGGTACAGACTTGGTACCGAAGTATCGGTTCTCATGACTTAATAAAATAAATAAGATAAAAATAAGATAAAATAATAAGATAAAAATAGAGACATACAAAATGAGTCAAAAAACACTACAAATAACACAGCAAAATTTGTGAGCAATAGTTTTTATCTTGCCTCTAGAGGCCGCTCTCTTACTGTATAATGACAGTGGTCCCTTCTCAGCTGCTCACACCGGACGCACCAGGGAAAAATTCTTGGTGTGGATTTTTGCCACCAAAACTGATCAGTCAGTCGACCTGTAATTGCTACTGTTCGGACCTGAAATTTTTTTCTTCTTGCAATTTAAAAACATTTAAGGTATTTGGGTTTTTTTCATCAGTCTGGGAAATTTCTCCCCACGTTGTGCAAGCTTAGATAGGTTGCAATATGATGCGTGCCAAATTAGGTGAAAATTGGACAAAATTTTGAGGACGAGTAGCAAAAATCACAGTTAGATGGAAGCATTTTTGGCATTTTATTGTAACTTTTGACAAGTAAGTGGCACTGTCACAAAATTTGTTGCATAGCCTCGGGTTATGGTCCTGAGAAACCTACCAAGATTTGTGTCAGTGTGCAAAGTCGTTGCTGAGATATAGGCTGTGTCTGAATATTAACACTACCCTTCTACGCAGTAGGCGAAAAGCAGTATGCCAAAGGAGCAGTATGTCCGAATTCTCAGTATTCGTACAACAGTAGGAGAGAAATTCCCAGATGACCTACTGCTTCCGCCGAGATTCTGCAGTATGGAACCACTGGACACTGTGGATACTGCGTTATCCCACAAGGCAACGGGACTGGTGCGGAAGAGTTATCAGAATTCACGCCACATAGTACATCCTGATCGTATTCATGCTTACCACTTATACTGATCAGTACGTATTGTATCAATAGCGTAGCAGTAGGTACTGAATCGAATGCAGTAGGTACTGTCACAGTATGTGATTTCAGATGCAGCCAATATATTATTTACTGTAGCGTTTATTTGCTAGTACTAGTTTGCAACAAAAAAAAAGACAATTTTTATATGTTACATGATTTTAGCTTTATATTCTTGGGTGTTCAGTAATCAGACTCCCTGTCCTGGTCCCTAAACACTAGCAGCATACTTGGAAAAAAGTCCAGTAACTGTGGAGACAATGGGATGAACACAGCGACCATGGTCAAGTTTTAACAGTGCACAAGCTCTGACTGCTTTACAGAGTGGTTTAGCAATCTGAGCACACAGGACCTTCAAAACACCTTCATAGAACAGAGGGAACTGTATTTAAAAATGACTGGCACAGATCTCACTCAACTCTACTCATGCAGGGCAAGAGGCCAGTCTATAATCATGGGTTTCTCTCACCCAGCTCCTGCCCTGTTCTCCCCAATCCTATCTTTCAATCACTTCTGAGACATCACTGCTCACTCCTTCTGGCTCAAAGATAGCTTCTTCCCTTAGGCCATTAGGATCCTTATCAGCAGGAGGTAATTGATGCTGGTTTTCCCTTCCTCACTACATGGAGTCTCCTGATGCAACCGTGAATATACTGTTCATTTAGATCTACATTATTGTGTACTTGTATATTTAGCATTTTTGCTAAACATCTGTGATACTTACAATCATACCTCTGTATCACTACCTGCACTATGCTGTATCTTCCATATTACATCATTTGCACTATTCAGAGACAGATCTGTCACTATATTCTGAGAATAACTGCATAACCTCCATAACACATAACATATACAGAAAACACTGAATGGCTGACAATATAATACATTGAATTTTAAGTGTCTTATTTCGGTCATATGGCTGGAAATATAGCACAGTGAATTTTAAGCATCTATTTTGGTCATATGAACGTTTCGGAAACGTGCTGACAGATTCTGTCACTCAGTTTCAATCTGTGTGCAAGCGTTCTTCTGCATCAATGGAGTCACATGACCAACTGAAAGTTTGAGGACACCTGACCATCACACCCATATGTGCTTTCTGAACATCCCATTCCAGATTTAGTCCCTTTGGTGTTATAATAACCTCCACTCTTCTGGGAAGGTTTTCCACTTGGAGCATGGCTGTGGGGATTTGCAAGAACTATAGTGAGATCAGACACTGATGTTGGGTGAGGAGGTCTGGAGCACAGTTGACGTTCCAGTACATCCCAAAGGTGTTCAGTGGTGTTGAGGTCATGGCTCAGTGCAGGCCACTCAAGTTCTTCATGGAGCTTGTCATGCTGGAACAGATTTGGGTCTCTTAGTTCCAGTGAAGGGAAATTGCAATGCTACAGCATACAAAGATATTCTATACAATTGTACTCCCAACTTTGTGGCAACAGTTTGGGGGAAAACCACATACTGTATGGGTGTGATGGACAGGTATCCACATGCTTTTGGCCATATAGTATATATTCATACTGTATATACAATTTATAACAGTATACATATTTTCATTAGTAAACATTTGCAAACGTTTTGGTATATATAATCCACTTTTTGCACATTTGTTTTAACACATTGCTCCATCCATCCATCCATTTTCTGTACCGCTTATCCTAACTCGGGGTATGAGACAGGGGACACCCTGGACCGGGTGCTCATCCATCGGAGGGCACAATCGCACATACACTCACACACCTATTCACACACTACAGACACTTTAAAGATGGCATTCAGCCTACAACACATGTCTTTGGACTGGGGGAGGAAACTGAAGTACCCGGAGGAAACCCTTGAGGTGAAGCGCCAGGAGAACATACAAACTCTGCACACACAAGGCAGAGGCGGAAATCGAACCCCCAACCCGAGGCAAACCTATTAACCACTAAGCCACCATGCCCCCTACAGATTACTCATATTGCACATATGTGACTTTGCACACATTATGTACATAATTCATCATATTGCACTTTTTTGCACACAGTCCTTACAGATACTTTCTTTTAGCCCAAAAATGGATTTATTCATCTGTTCATCTTCAGAAAGTGCTTTATCCTGGTCTGGATCTGAAGCCTATCCCAGGAATCCTAAATGGAACACCATCACAGTGTACCAAGCACACACACATTCACACCTAGGGGCAATTTTCTGATATGTTTTCAGTAGGTTGGAGGAAATCCAAAAGGATATGGGGAGAACATGCAACCCTCCACAGAGACACTAACCCAAAGCTCATGATCAAACCGAAGACTCTGGAGCCATGATGCGGCTGTAAAGTAGTACACCACCACCAGCTGCAGAGACCCCTTACTTCAACCCCATTGAACACCTTTGGGATGAATTGGATCACTGACTGCAAGCCAGGCCTTATCGTCCAACATCAGTGCTCTATGTTGGTAATGCTCTTGTGGCTGAATGGAAGGAAAATGCCTATGGGCAAAATCCACGATCTAGTGGTAAACTTTCTCAGAAGAGTGGAGGCTGCCACAGCAGTAAACGAGAGAACATACTCCATATTAGGAATGCAAATGAATATTATTACTTTATTGGGAATGAACACATAATGCGTTCTAAACAAATACAAATACAGATATGAATAGAAGGTGCACTATTTATTCATTCATTTATTTATTTTTTAAAATGCCAGGGCATCTGGTTGAGACTAGAGGTGGAGGTTTTCACTTTCATGAGAGTGAGAGCGAGCCAACAGATATGAAGCATCAAAGAAATACATTGCATTTACAACGGCCATTCATTCAGCCAAAGTAATTGCCTGCTCAGGGACATAGTGCTTTAATTTTGGCTAATAGTTTGTTTATATTTTGGGAAACTGAACCAGTTACATTTGTTAGAAAATATCAAATAACAAAAAGAACTCTCTGAGTGGAATTTAAAAAACCCTTTGGGTTTAAATCTGAATCCAAGTACAGATACAAATATGGATATTTGAAGCCCTAAATAGATGCAGATAGTGTCACTGCATCACACCCTTACTTCTCCTATGGTTTTGGAATGTGCTTGCTCAACAAACACATAGGGATCTGATTTTCTTGTGTCAAAGAAATATATTTGCCACAAATCTCACACTCAGGTCACGTGTATGTCCATATGTATGTGCTTATGAAACGCTTTCCTAGAATAAAAATGGCATTGTCAGATGAGTGTCTACAATTTGCTGCATAACAAAAAAAAAAATCTGTGAATAAATTGCCAGTGCACTTGTGTTTTTGTAAAAGAGCAACATATATCTGCATTCCAATGCTGACTTACTTAAACCTGGCAGGTCTTAGATCATTTCACGGCTAAAATAACACACTAATTTGCTAGTATTAAAGAAATACTAATTGATTTGAACAGGTATTGAATTCTGATTAAAACTTAAAAGTCTCAGCTTAGTATTCAGTTATTTATCTTTAACCATACAATAATCCAGAGTGAAACTAATAGGAAAGATATGCAGTTATAAGAATGATAATGTTAAGTTAAAAGGGGACATTTTAGTATTTCAGTATAGTGCTGCAGCACAGAGCCACTTTTCATCCTCTATGTTTCATCCCTCTGAAATGAGATTGCTTTTTCTGCTTCTTCTTCTTAAAGATGTCATGTATTTACATTATACAATTTTTTTGCAAAATAAATGAGAAATTGTAACTAATATTTTAATCATGCATTTATTACTCAGAATTTTCTTATAGTATAAAAGCAATACGAAGTCATGGAACCTTTTTATATTCAATGCAGGCCTTCACTTTTCTCATTTCTAATACATTTCAAACTAAATGTTATTTTTTTCAGGTGACATCTATTATGAAAAAAAAAACAAAAAAAAAAAACACAAAACAAAACAAAAACACTTCAGCTCACATGACTAGAATATTCAAGTAGAAGTTACTGTATATATTCTACATCTACTTTTAGGTCAATTTGCGTGCATGAACGAATGCTTTTATAAAATAGATTTATAATCTAAAACCAGTCAATGAACATGATAGTGCTTTTCCTGGTCCAAATGAAACTAGTAGTAAATTAAAAGGTTGTGATGAGGATAAATGGTCTTTCATGAGCAGTTAACCCTTCTTTTGTTTGAAACAGAAAAAAAGCTGATTGTATGAATAGAAATGCTGTTCTAATAATGTTTAGTGGATTTAAGCTTTGCATTTCTCAGTGGTTTCCGCCTGAGTCTCCTCCCTTTTTCCAAACCGCTGACCAAGTTCGGTAGTCAAGACGGAACAACAGGATTTCTAAAAAAAGAAAAAGAAAAAGAAAAAAGGACACAAAAAAGATGATGAAGAAGACAGTCTTGTACCATCGATCATGAAACTTTAACACACACGCACGCACACACACATATATAATTGGTAAATGGTAAATGGCGCACTTATATAGTGCTTTTATCCAAAGTGCTTTACATGGTGTCTCATTCACCCATTCACACACACACTCACACACCAATGGTAGCAGAGCTGCCATGCAAGGTGCTATCTTGCCATCGGGAGCAACTTGGGGGTCAGTGTCTTGCCCAAGGACACTTCGGCATGTGGAGTCATGTGGGCCGGGAATCAAACCGCCAACCGTACGATTCGTGGACAACCCGCTCTACCAACTGAGCCACAGCTGCCCCATTTACTTTCATATGTAATGAAAGTAAATGACAGAGATCACATTTTTCTTCATTCTGATGTTTGATGTGAACACTAACCTAAGCTCTTGACCTGTATCTGTATGATTTTATGCATTGAGCTGCTGCCACACGATTGGCTGATTCGATAACTGCATGAATGTCTAGATGTACACGTGTTCCTAATAAAGTGGGCAGTGAGTATTGGAAGTGAGATGATTGTGGTGCAGTTCATTGCTTATTGCTCTCTGTGTGCTTTCTGGTCTTCCTGCAACTATTTTCAAGTGACTGATGTTGTATCTGGCACCAAGATGTTAGCAGCAGATCCTTTAAATCCTGTAATTTGCGAGGTGGGGCCTCCATAGATCGAACTTGTTTGTCACAGATGCTCGATCGAGACTGAGATCTGGGGAATTTGGAGGCCAAGTCAACACCTTGAACTCTTTGTCCTGGTCCTCAAACCATTCCTGAACAATTTTTGCAGTGTGGCAGAGAGCCCATTATTCTGCTGAAAAAGGTCACTGCCATTGTCCAGGCCACCTTCATCCATTGCTCCATGGTCCAGTTCTGATGCTCACCTGCCCATTGTAGGCATTTTTGGCGGTGGACAGGAGTCAGCATGGGCACTCTGACCGGTCTGTGGCTACGCAACCCCTTACACAGCAATCTGCAATGCACTGTGTGTTCTGAGATCTTTCTATCATAGCCAGCAATTTGTTCTACCCTAGCTCTTCTGTGGGATCGGACCAGATGGGTTAGCCTTCGCTTCCCAAGTGCATCAATGAGCCTTTTACACCCATGCCGGTTCACAAGTCATCCTTCCTTGGACTACTTTTGGTAACCACTACAACCTGGGAACACCCCACAAGACCTGCCGTTTTGGAGATGCTCTGACCCAGTCATCTATCCATCACAATTTGACCCTTGTCACAGTTGCTCAGATCCTTATGCTTGCCCATTTTTCCAGCTCACTGCTCACTTGCTGTCTAATATATTCCACCCCATTGACAGGTGCCATTGTAACAAGATAATCCATGTTATTCACTTAACCTGTCAGTGGTTTTAATGTTAAAGCTGATCGGTGTATATATAAGTTAATATAAAAAAGTTTTCAGGCACTTTTTTATTATTGCTATTTAATATACACCAAGTGCATATATCCACTATGTGCTATCAGAAAACATAATAACAATGAAGGTAAGAGAGAAGTCAGCAGTCACTCAAAAAGAGTTGCAGGAAGAACTGAAAGCAGCAGGAACAACAGTTGCAATGAACTGCACCATAATCATCTCCCTTCCAATGACCCAACAAAACCCATATGAGCTTTTAAACAAATCAGAACTCCTTTGGAACAATATATTCTGGTCAGACAAAACTCTCTGTTAATAGCTAGAACTCTTGGGCAATAATTCAGCTCATCATATTTGGAGAAATAAGGATTGCGCATATAATTCCAGACACATTACTCACATGCAGGAAAAACATATCTAGTGCAGCTCTCTTACACTCTTTGATACATAACAGTAGAGAAGAAGGACTTTGCACAGCCTGGTATTCACACAAACCAGTCAAGTTCAGTTTGGATGTCTGAAATTGGGTGGATTATTTGGATGAATGCATCCGATGGTTAAAAAAAATACATACATCCAAATGGTTAACAAAACCCCATCTACTCAAATTGAACTTTCAAAGAGGATGGTAGTAACTAGAATATATCACTGCATTGACAATGCAGGTCTTAAATTATTTGGTTAGCGAAACTATTTTTATATTCTTAAATGAACAGGTTATCCAAACAGTGTAGAAACAGTTTTAGGTAGTTAATTTCTATGGACAAATTGCATTTGGTTTTTGTAACATTATTCATGCTGGAATCACATAATGTTAATGCTATGTCTACTGTATCTGAACCCACCCACCTGCTGTATGTTAGCAATGTTTCGTGATTTGGCAGTCAGCTCCATGAAAGCCAGAAGGAGTCCTAGCCCTAAGCCGAGCGCCAAAAGTAGGAAGACACCCTTCAGGCTGCTGGGCTTCAGAGATGAGGCCTGTGCATTTTCTGTCATGCAGCTGCTAGACCACCATTTATTACGCAGATATTCCAGTTCCCCGGATTCGCTCAGCAGGAGGACGGCCACACTCAGGTTTTTCAGCATGGGAAAACCTTAGAACACACGCACACACAAATTCAGCTGCAAGTTGGAGCTGTAAGGAAAGTGCCACAATTGAATAATGAAAACTGTTGGAAGGGAAGTGTAAGAGTATTACTGAGATAAGACTTTAAAGAGAATATAAAGGGACCAATCCCATGGAGTATATAATTCCTCTGACAAAAAAGCTTAACAATTGTGGTAAGAACATAACTGCATAGCATGGTCGGAAAGTTCATTTTTAACCTTTATGTTCTAGCTGTGGCAGAAGGACCATTAAATTTTTTTATTATTTTTTATTTTTACAACACTTTGTGGAGTTGTCTGTGTTAAGCTTCTGTGTATGTTTTCCCTGTGTAGTTCTCCACATGGGTTTCCTCCGAGTTCTCTGGTTTCCTCCCACTATCCAGACCTTTGTGTACTGAACCAGACTGAGAGATTAAAGGCTCAGGAAACCTTTGCAGATGGTTTGAGTTAATTAGCTGATCAGAGGTTGACATTTCTGTATTATAAATTCTTTATTCTAATATTTTTAGATACTGCATTTTTGATTTCCATGAGCTGTAAGCCGTAATCATTCAAGATTAAAACAAAAAAGGCTTGAAATACTTCTCTTTATGTGTAATGAATGTAGAATATATGAAAGTTCCACTTTTTGAATTAAATTACAAAAAAAAAAATTACTTTTCCACAATATTCAAATTTTTTGAGATGCACCTGTAAATTAAATTAAATAACACTTAATATTTGGTTGCATATCCCTTGCTTGCAATAACTGCATCAAGCCTGTGACTTGTCGACATCACCAAATTGTTGGTTTCTTCTTTTGTGTTGCTTTTCCAGGCTTTTTACCATAGATTCTTTCAGTTATTGTTTGTTTCGGGGGGTTTCTCCCTTTAGGATGCTGGTCAGTTGGTTTGAGGTCTGGTGATTGATTTGGTCAGGCTAAAACCTTCCACTTTTCACCCTGATAAACTCCTTTGTTGAGTTGGCAGTGTGTTTTGGATCATTGTCTTGCTGCATGATAAAGTTCCTCTCGATTCATTTGGATGCATTTCTCTGTAAATTGGCACACAAAATGCTCCTGTACCATCATGAAATACATTATCAATAAAGATTAGTGACCCTGTTCCAGAAGCAGCCCTGCAAGCCCAAGCCATGACACTACCTCCACCATGTTTCACAGATGAGCTTGTTTGTTTTGGATCATGAGAAGATCCTTTCTTTCTCCACACTTCTTGTTCTCATCACTTTGGTAGAGGTTAATTTTGGTTCCAGAACTTTTGTGGCTCACCTCTGTATTTTTTCTTCTTCTTATGTCTGGCTTTCCGATTTTTACTGCTGTTGAGTGGTTTGTATCTTGTGGTATGACCATTATGTTTGTGCTCTGGAAGTCTTTTTCAAATGGTTGATTGTGATATCTTCACCTCTGCCCTGTGGAAGTGTTTGGTGATGTCACTGACTGTTGATTTTGGGTTTTTCTTCACAGCTCTCACAATGTTTCTGTCATCAGCTGTTGTTGTTTTCCTTAGCCGACCTATTCGGTGTCTGTTGCTCAGTACACTAGTGGTTTCTTTCTTTTTCAGGACATTCCAAATTGTTGTACTGACTATGCCAATGTTTGTTCAATGCCTCTGATTGATTTTCCCTCTTTTCTCAGCTTCAAAATGGCTTGCTTGACTCCCGTAGACAGCTCTCTTATCTTCATGTTGGTTTATCCTTTTTAACAACAAATGCAGTTTTCACAGGTGAAACTGAAGGCTAAAACCAAGAGTAGATGTTCAGAGCTATTTATTGATTAAACGGTCAATCTAACAGGACACACCTGGGTGACAAAAAACACCTGTTAGTCACATGTTCCAATATTTTTTGCTTGCCTACAAATTGGGTTGTCTGATACAAAGTGCTATGTTATCATTTAACACATCTACATATAAATACCAGGAAATAAAAGCTGAAAGTCTAAACTCTCTAATCATTGTCATATTTTCATCTCAAACCCAAATGTCTTCAGTCTACAGCAAAAACAAATGAATTGGTCTTGCCGTTCCATTAGTATCAAAGGGGACTGCATGGTTAATTTTGGTAATTGTTGATATAAAGATGAAATGTATTGAAAAATTGAAAATAGTTATAGTTGTAATTTCAACTGTATTGATGTAAAATCAATAAAGATGTCGGGAACAGTGTGGCATTCCTCTAACCAGTGGACTAGGGACAGACCAGCAGGGTTAATCATCAGCCCCATGGTGATGCTGGGTGTTTGGTTGATGTGTACTTGCCCAAAGGAACTGCAATGCTGTAGCCTCTCATGCCGATGACCTCAGGACAGCGCATTATGTTGCAGTACTGTGCCACAGCCAGGTCCAGAGACACAGACTCTCCAATGAAGGCATATTTCCCCTCCTGAGTCCTACGGATGCCTTCTTCCATATTCAGGGCATAGGACTGTTTTCTCTCCATGTTTTCATAGATGCGTCGGTATGTAGGATTGTTCGAGTACTGCTTGGACAAAGGATTGTCATAAAGTGAAGTCCCATTAATATATGGTAGGGTGAGATGTAAGCAAATAAATATGTTATGATGAAGGATCGTGTATGTTGGCCATTCTGCTTTACCTTAAAGAAAGCAAGAGTGGAGGAGCCCTTAAATGTCCCATACTCAATGACATTTTGGTTCGCCAGGTCTTCAAAGCTCTTAATTGTGAGCTGCTTATTATCCATGTGCAACCAAGAACTGAGGTTGGCGAAATAGCAGGCCAGGACAACTAATGAAAACAACCACCAGATGGCAGTAATCACACGTCCTGAGAAGCACTTGGGGTGTGGACCAGCGCCTGACACACACACACACACACACACACCAGAAAAAAGTTGATTCTTTGGTCTTAAAGGACTATTTGTTTGCTTAAATCAGTTTAAATGCACACTACATTCATGAATGTTTTCTAGTATATAATACATACTAGAGGTGCAAAAGATTGAAGGTACCACCCCAGTACAGTTTAATACTTTTAATATGAGTGGGTATGGCACAGAAACTCATTATACACTGGAAAACATTCTCTTTTCTGTTAAAAAATGTGTGTGTTCACCTTGAAGTGTAAAGGCTCCAATAGTGTACCAGAAGCTGTGTGGGATTGTAAAGTGATTTTCCTCCGTCTGTGGCTGGCCCCATTCAGATGGGCTAATACTATATGAAAACACAGCATACACAAATGATGCATTCCCATTCCTACTACATTCCTTAGTGGCAAGTTATACTCATATCTAAATCTTATTTTAATAAAGTCATCTATTCTATGATCTGACTAAAGATAAGATGTGTATTTTACCGAGCCACCAAAAAGATACAGAAGGAGGTAAGCAGATAAGCAACCAGCAGGCTGATCCACATCTCACTGGAGAAGAGGTTTAAAAAGCTGAGGTATTGGGAATCATCTGAGGCAATGTCCTTGCTCATGACAAAACTAATTCCTGTCTGCATGAATGGTTTGGTCATGTCCACAGCTTCCTCCCGAACAGCGGTGAGGGTAAGTGGAGCTATAGCCAGATCTGCTTCCTAATGAAAATACATGCACATACATTTACACTTGAACACCAGTTCATGATTTGTAAGGTTATTACAAATATTTCAGCATAGCAGTAGATTGGCATCAGGGGTGGCTGATATAAATGGGCTAGCATGCCCTCACACACACTCAGAAATGAAGTTACCCATACTTTTAAAATGTATACTAAAGGAGGCACCAGGCTAGCTCACTTGGTAGAGCAGGGGACACTTGATCATGGGTTTGAGCCCCAAGCTGGGCACCAACCCCAGCCACTGGGGTTGCACAGGCTAGTGCACTCTCAGTGCCGGTCCTAAGCCCGGATAAATGGGGAGGGGTGTGTCAGGAAGGATATCTAGTGTAAAACCTTTGCCAAATCAATATGCGGACAACGGAAGGTGATCCGCTGTGGCAACCCCTATCGGGAGCAGCAGAAACAACAACAATTTGACGTTGAGGACCACTACTATTAAAGGTACCCCACATGCACTGTCCTAGGTAAAAGATACATACTAAATGTAGAAAACATGCCCCCTTGATGGTACCACCCCAGCGAAAAGGAACAGTAGAGTTTGGTAGCTTTATTTCTGAGAGTGCATGTCTTTCAAAAATAAAAAGACATACTTTTTGGCATACTGCACCACATCGGATTATCTGCTGTTAACAAATGTCTTAAAGTGGATCATTATGAATTTTTGTTCTCTGAAGCACAGTAGGCATGGAAGCCCATTTCTGCCAAGTTGAAAAGAAGAAGAATAAAAATCAGCAGTACGTCAAAATTTTGTCTTATCTCAAATTTCTGACTTATTATCTGAAAACTCTGAAGTTACCCTGAAGTTACTGCTGTAAGATTACGCTGAATTATGTCAAAGTTGTGATAT
>JANDJT010000190.1:6914983-6944074 GCA_024331685.1 Stegophilus panzeri | reverse complement strand
GTCAGATGTATTGCTTCTACATTCCTTGTATGCATTCAAATCAATCACAGACCATTAAGCTGACATTACATAAACGTTCATTTGAGTTTAGGATTATCTTAAGCAATAAGGGTATTATTCAGTCTTTCATTTGGAATGAGAGAAACAGTACTTCTATATGGGCATAGTAAGTATGTTAAATTGGAGAAGAAATAAAGAACAAGAGGGGAAAAAAAAACCCTATTTGTCTCAGTCTGAGCTTGAACTCTTGCAAGACATTCTTGGCAGCAAATGAAGCGATTCACCATGCTGCGCCGAACTTTGTACTGCTTTTCACATCGAGGCAAATATCCCCAAATATACTAGACAAGGACAATGTTCCTGTTGTTCTGCCATCCCCTTTCGCGTGGTCCCAAGCTTCACGGCCACTAATCGTCCTTTAAGAGAATAAACTGCTCAGAAGGACATGGAGGGAGATAAACAGCGGGTTGTTGTTGTGCAGCCTATGGTACCTCCTGTGGTGGAACAGATGCAGTGTCCAAACTCCTGAGTGTTCCAACCCCTGAGAAAGAGATGCCACCAAGTGCTGGGAAAGTGCCCTCCCTTTGCATGCTCTTGGTCAACTGATTCTTCTGTCGATATTGTTGTTCTTAGATTTAATACTTGATCTTTAGAAAAAGCACCTTAACAAAAAATAAGACAGTGCGTGTGTGTGTGTGTGCGTGTGTGTGTGTGTGTGTGTGTGTGTGTGTGTGTTTGTTGCATAAGCAAACATCAACATATTCAAGGAAAAGCTTAGAAGTTACTTAATAAAAAAAAAAAAAGTAACTTTATTTTTAACAAAAATGGTGACCCTGCTCCAGAGGTGGTAAAAGTACACAGATTCTTTCCTCACATTAAAGAGGACTATTATAAACTCTTAAATTTACTTACAGTGTGATAGTAAAGTACAAGATAGTTTGCCTCACTGGTTTTAGTTCCTGATGCTAAATTAGATCCCCCTTTTTTTTATCATGGAACCAAGGAATGTGAAAAAAATTGCTAAGGCTGACTGACAACAACTTTATTCCTATAAGCTCCAACCTTAGCTAGTATGATAACAATACAAAGATGATGACTGCTAATTCATGCTAGTTGTTACAGTACAAACTGCCTTGATAAATAGTGTTACATTACAGTGATAGGTACTAACTCTCACTCTAGCTGTAAAGTCTATTCAAATTGAGATTTGTTAGGAATTTGGATGAACTGCTTAAAACTTTCTAATGCTAAAAAGTCAGCTAAGGACTTTACAAATATGTGATTATAGAGAAATGTAGCGATGTAACAAGTAGAACGTAGTTTCTTTTGAAATGTAGTAAGTAAAAGTTAAAAGAATTAGACTCAAATTGAAACTCAAGCATAGTACAAATGCTTAAAAAAAGATTTAAAGATTTGCACCTGGTTTACTGTGATTCTGAAGACTCTCTATGTTGGAAATAATGGAACCCTTCATATAATTCTTCGTTGAGGGTCAAATGACTGGCAGGTTTACAAATTAAGTGTCAACAATGTCATTCTTCCAGCAAGTTCCTTCTAAATGTGTACGTGTAACTGAGGCAGTTTCACTGAGATGGAAAGCCCTGCAGGAGTCCATCAGTCTCATAGTGGAATTGACACCTAATATCCTATTTCTCTTTTTTTTCTTTGAAAAATATGAAAAGCTTACAAGCCATCAGAGCCACAGTTGTGTCATGGCCTTGTCCTGCATCACTGACTGCTTGGTTAGTGGGGGCTAATTGATTGCTCACAGTCATTGTTGGCCATGGCAGGCTCTTTCTACTATTTTAAATGCAAATCACTCAGAGCAATGGGACACTCAGATAAAGCGCCAGAAGGCTGCTGTGACCATTGACAGAGTCAATAAGATGTCAGATTAGCATTGGCCCTTCCTGCATCCTGCTGGAAGACTCACTAGAGGAAAGCCAAGATGAGGAAAGCAGATGGAGTAAAATCAGTATTTATCTAATGCAATGTCAGAGGTTTAAGCACTACAACTGGAGATGTTCTTACTGTAGGATATACTACTCACCTCTGTTCATATGCACAAGTATACGCTTATTTGTTTTTTAACATTCACACAAAGAAAAATGCACTAAAATGTTCTCTATATAGGAAATAATATCTAGAATATCTAGTTTAGTAGCAATCTGACACTAAAGGAATGAGGTTGTGATTCCTCATTTAAACATTTACATCTGAGGCAAATCCAAGAGCTGACAATTATCCATGTATGACAAGATGAAGTTTCCACCAACTGAGTACAAAGAGGTGCAACAGTCAGAAGTGTCAAAATGACGCATGTACAGTAATTTGTTGACTGTGACATGAAGTTACCTGCAGTGCAGATGTGAACCACTGCTGCAACACACACGAGAAGCCCCAGAGACGCCATGGTACTGTTTTCTGAACTGAAAAATGTGAGAATTCATTTGCAACACTAATTAAAAAATAAACACATAGCATTAATGACCTCAAAAGAGCTCTATTGAAGCCAACACAGCAAAACAAGGATTTTATGTTTCACAGTTTAGTCTACTCCACTCAAGAACTTAATATGTACTAAAGGAAATGCAGACATAACATGCAGGCCAAAACCAAAGTGAAAGAACACATTTACAAGAACATCAAACTTACCCTGCTTTACAATCAGATTCTCTTGTCCAGTGCATCAAAGATCCCAAAATATAAAGCACAAACAAAAACCCCAAAGTCAGATAATAGCCAATGGGGAAGAGTGGGCAGTCCTACAAAGTGGAGAGGGACTGAGACCACAACAACATTTTATGGGTATGGGAGGTGGGGCATGGAGGAGTAAGAAGCTGGATTCCAAGAAAAACATCTCGAGATTATATGAGAATGTTTAAGATGTGTAGAAATGAGTCAAAATAAGAAATATTTAGAAAAATCAAGATATTGACACATAATATGAATTTTGCTACAAATGCAAAAAGTATTTTTCATCTAATTATATTATAAAGATTAATAACTAATATGAATGTAGGATTTCGGCTGTATTATACCATATTTAATAGTGCTACTATCTTTTCTTAGTGTTATTAAAATAAATTGTTTCCTTGTTCTTAGAGAAATTAATTGCTAAGCTGCTATTTACATTGGGCCAGGAACAGGGTTTTACCTTTATTTAAGATACCCTGCCAAATCTAAAAGCATCCAGAAGTCTTAAATCTCTACAACAATTCTGCCTAAAAGCGAGTTAAACTGGCTCCGTGATAGGCCCTGGAGGCAGAAACAAAAATCACTGTGATAGTACGAATTCAAAGGCCAGATTCGGAGCACCTCCTGAATGCTAAAGAAGCAGACTTTTGTATGAGTGACAAAAGTATACAATCTCTGTCAGTCACTGAGCTGTGCGAGTCCCAGGGCGGGTTTGGGAGCGCAGAAGGGTCCCGGTCTCTCACGTCCCACTAGAAACCGTCACCAAAGCAACTGCAGACCCAGGCATTCCTGTGCTTTTGTCTTAAGTGTCAATCATAATGGAGACGAATCCTTCAGGATTTTCTGGGTATCATGCATGAAGCAATGAGCTAATACTCAGGGCATGACAGTGGGCACTTTGGGTCAAAACCAACAACTGGAACGCTGAAAAGAGGGAACAGAGGAACTTTTATTTCTGTTTGGGTCAGAGATGTGAACAGCAACCAAGTGTTGAGCAAGCAACATTTTTTCCCAATGGGAGCTCTCTGTGAAATATTGGCAAGGTTGAGCAGTGTGAGCGTTGAGAAAAAGGAGGCCACTTAAAAGAGTACATAATGGTGCTGAGAGGGTGACACATCCTGGATAGAAGTTTCTGACCTTTTTGTTAAATCAACCAGCCAAACAGTAAGAGAAGAACATATACATGAAGTATATATTTAGTAATCACCTGGCAACAGCAAGCATAAGAAAGGAAATGTATTATGAATTGTATTTAAAGTTAGAATTCTGAAGATAGATGGAAAAAAACTGATTGACTGTTAGCTGTAAGGGAATTTGTAAAAAAAATTCTGAAATGCAGAAAGTGTCACAGTGTAGAGTCCTGGGGGACTTTTTTAAAGATATTTTAAGGGGGAAAAAAAACAAAGCCTTTACATAGGGCAGTGAACCTCAGACTAAGTATGTCTTACGAAGGGGAGAAAGGAGAAGAAAACAAAGACCAGCAATCTGTATGTACATATGCTTTTACTAAAAATTCTTCCAGAATCTTGCAAAGTTAGTAGACATGACAACGCAAACATTACAGTACAAAGTGAGAGATGTGCTCACCATCACTATCCTATTATGTGCCATTGAACAACTGTATCAATGTACTCCTATTCAACATAGTTAATTAATTCTTAAAACACTGACTGTTATGTACTGTGGACCAGTGCACATGCTGAGTGGCGGAAAATGTAAAAAACAAACAAACAAACAAACAAACAAAAAAAACCCTTAAATGAGAAACACTAAAACGATTACAATATATCACTGACATGCAAGAAAAGAGGCAATTTCTGTAGGAATCTGCTGATACTTTATACAGTATATAAACTGAAATATCTAAAGATTAAACGAAATGGCAAAAACTGCCCTGTGCTTTATAAAATAAAATAATAATAATAATAATTTTTTAAAAAGCTGAAAGTAGGAAAGGCAGTTGTGATTTTGCCTAATGCAGAGAATTTCAAAAAAGGATCACAAAAGAAATTTTTAAAAAATAAAAATTCCAAGAAACAATAAATTACTGTTGCAAATACATTCCATGCGTTTGTTGTAAAAAATAAAAATAAATAAAATAAAAATTTCACAACTATAAACACCAAGAAGATGCATTGGTATTTCAATAAGTACAGTAAACATGTCATTCGATTTTAAACTGAGAGATGTAATATTTCATACAGTTCAACATATAATCCTCTATTGCTACAGCAGGCCATTTAAGTAAAAATGACAAAATTCATATATCAGTTTGAGAATATTTGATTTCTGTAAGACATTCCAGTGTTTAAAAGTAATGAGTACATTTAGGACAATACATTGACCTAAACTTTGGAAATTTTCTGTTACAATAAACATATAAAAACTGCAGTATCCCTCTCTATAGGTGTAGAACCTTTGGAATCGACCACATTTCATGCTCTTTGTTGGGCCTGATGTACACCCATCTTGATAGCAGCTTTACCCAAACTGTTGGTAACAAATCATCCACCTACACAGACAGTATTGTATGAAACAGACTTTGTATCAGATGTTTGTAGTGTCTCATTCAGTAGTTGAACTAACAAAAACATGGTGTGTGTTGCTTGTCCGCAGACCTTCAGTGCACCCTTACTCAATCAGAGGCGGAGCATAAAAAAGACCTCACTATCTGGGCTACGAGGGCTCTGTTGCGGCGGTCCTGGAGGTAGCTGGCTCAGCAAGTCCAGACTGGTACAGGGGCTGCGTGTGATGCTGCAGGCTCCCTCTGGGATTCCACGCTCCTCAATGGGGCTGTTGGATCCCCTGAGGAGGCTTTGCAGTCGCTGCCTCTCCTGGGCCTGCCTGGCGCGGTTGGCAATATAGCGCACCCGGCTCTGGCTGCGCGACGAGCTCCTCCTCAGTGGTGGTGCCTCTTCTTGCTCCTCTTCTTTCTCCTCAGCCTCTGAGTCATTCAGGTGGGATGTAAAATCACTGCTTGTCAGTGGTTCTACATCGGTGAGTTTCTTTAGCCGCTCCATCAGGTCATCCTGGGGCTTCTTTGGGGACCTCTGCTGGCGACTAGGTCTGACCACAAAACTACGACTGATGCTGCGATACTTGCTATCAAAGTTGCACACAATGTCTTCTGACGTGAGGTCACCCAGACTCTTAGACTTGGAGCCACAATTGATGTCTTTTGGTGCAGGAGTTGGGGCTCTCTTGCTAGAAGCAGATGATGACTCCTTTAAGCCTTCTATGTACAGCCTGCTCCAGGTGTGACGCCGCTGCATAAGTCGCTTGTTGTCGTGCTCACTCCCCAGCTGCCTTGGAAGAAGTTCGTCCACTGGCTCACACATCTGACCATCTCGCAAGTTGGGATTGGATTTGCTCTTGCTGACACAAAATGTGCTAGAAGTACCGAGAGTAGACCGAGACGGGCAACTCCAGTTGGCCATTGAATCCTGGCTATCATGACAGTCCCGAGCAGCTCGAAGACAGGTCAGACTCTTCCTGGCCAGGTTGGGCAGGGAGAGGTCAATCACAGTGTCATTTGAGGAAATGCTGGACGAGGATGACACGCTGTCACGGTGAGTGCTTGGCTCAAGCTTGGACCAGAGGCGGTCGTTGATGGTTGCGTCGATGGAGACCTGAGGCACTGCTGACTGCTCATCAACAGGGCATGCTGCCCGTACCTGACCATCACTTTTGGTCCTTCGAACTGGAGTCCTAGGCCCAGGATACAAACCTCGCTCTATGTCCTTGTCAATTAAAGCATTTTTAGCCTGAACCTTCTCTCTCTTAATTGTGGCCAGCTCAGGTGCAGTCTCTGACTCTGACGTTTGTCCAATATTAACAGCTGCATCCGGTAAAACGTTTCCACCAAAACTCATCTCTTCACCTACTGCGTGCTCTGGTGCAATGGGCTTATTGCTCCCAATGTCAAGGTAATTTATGGACAGGGTGGTATTGAAATGATCCTCCTCACTACTGTCATTTGGGAAGGGACACTGGGTAGGAACAGGTAGCTTGTCCTCATTTGTTTTTACAGGACTGTGGTTGTCTTCCTTAGGAGTTGTTATTGCTGTGGATGGTGGAGACAAACTAAGCACATCACTGGAGGAATGTTCTGAGGTATGGGTTGGACTGCACTTGGATGTCGAAGAGGATTTCTGCTGATATTCTTCTGCAATGGATTCCAGGACATGCAGATAAGGAATGGGTCTCTGCACAGTGGAATGATCTGAAAGAATAAGCAAACAAAGGCTCATTACTATGCTTTAAAGGCTTTTGCATAACAAAGGTCTTGCTTCTGCCAAATCTGTATCACAGATCATATTAATAGGCAAACAGCACAAAGACAGACGACAACATCATATACACAGATGTGTAACAAACATGCAGCATGCCTGTATGTAGCACAGGGCTCATTTACACTTGTAATACAACATATGCAAAATGACAAGCTGGTAGATAAAAAAAAAAAAAAAAAAAATAAAAAAAAATACAGCTCTGCATCACAGATAATCATGCAGCCATTTTATGGGACCCATTTACTTTATAAAAACATTTCCTTAGATAGCCTTAAAAAGTACATTTATTAAGCTGAAAGAAGAATAAAAGAAGTGACATGGAAGTTCCGCATTGCCCATAGTAGAACAAGACAAAACACATAACCTATGCAGTGGAAACACAGGCATATGGAAGATGTGTTTACCTGACTTTGATCAGCCCCTCAGTTTTGCACTAAGGAAAGATAGCATGCAAGAAGGAAGGAACAAACAGGCAGTTTAGTAAGAGCGTAGGAACCATAAAAAGAGGGGATCAATCAATATATAGAAGAGCAATTAATTGAGGAAGCTTTTGAGCATTCAGGCATTTCACTATTTTAGAATAGCAGATGCTATATAGATAGATAATAGATTTAAAAGATGATTTTTAATGCTTTACAGGACAGAAGAAACAGAAGGAAATCACTTT
This sequence comes from Stegophilus panzeri, assembly GCA_024331685.1. Classification (NCBI taxonomy): domain Eukaryota; kingdom Metazoa; phylum Chordata; class Actinopteri; order Siluriformes; family Trichomycteridae; genus Stegophilus; species Stegophilus panzeri. The sequence goes on along the minus strand of JANDJT010000190.1, from coordinate 6,936,418 downwards.
ACAATGAAGTTTGAAGACTCAGGACTGAGCTCACCCCTTTGAGAATAATGTCACAAGCCTACAGTAAACCATCTGCTTGGTTATATAATAATATAAAAAACATGTGAGTTGCAGCACAAAAGAACAACTCCTCTTAAATCCCAAGATAAAGCAGTCGTGATCACTAGCATGATCACTAGGACTAAGTTCAACCATTTCCCGTCTATTGCATGGGTTGTGGGTTGTAGTGGGAACTAATTGAATTTATTCCTCAGTCTTGTGATTTGGCAAACAAGGAAGTCATTAATAATAGATAAAGATAAAATAATAGATGAAATTACTGACAACATAGTAATCTACATATAAAGTCCAGTTTTCTCTGCCTAATTTCTAAATACAATGTAAAGTATATTTCAACAGAAATACAATTTTGTCACTAAATAAAAATTCATAATTGTTATAATTCAGGGTTTTTTGCAAACAAAAAAACAAACAAACAAACCTCTCTCACAGTAAACTCCTCCCCTTTTTAAATTTTATTTTGAAAAACTGCCCTTAAGGGTTGCAGACCAGATTAACGTACTTACATAAGCAACTTACAGTCTTGTGACTCTACTGATGTTGATGATTTCCCTTTTGTATTGTGTAATATATTGTGTAACCTGAATAAAGCAACCCCGTTCAATAGACAAAAAAAAATCACTTTGGTAAAAAGATGGCATAAAATATAGCACTTTACAGGTTATATTTAGATGTAAAATATAACATTTGTGTAAAAGATAAAAAGATATAGATATGTAAAAGATGCATTGGCACGAGTTTACTATAGGCCTGGAGAGTCTATTGGGGAGTAGAAGACTGATTAGTTTGGGAGATCTACTAAATCTACTGAATCTGCTACATTTATGGAGTAGAGGTTGGGTAGTGAATCTTTCTGTTTGAGTTTCACTGCAGTGTAATGTTATTATCATATTAAAAGTGCTACTACCAGATTTCTCAGTTGTTGTTTTTTTTTTGGTACGTACAATTATCCTAATGATAATTTTAATCACTGCACATAAACTGATAGTAATCATCTTGTGGTGTACATTGGGTTGGGTTATTCATGTCTATTATCCATAAATGTACTTCATCTGAAGCTGTTCACTGCAGTCATCTGGAATCTAGGGGATCCACTACAGCCTTGAGAGTGCACAAAGACACTGAGATGAACTAGATCCCTTCAGGGAACTACCATGGTCTTACCAGTGAAGAACAAAGGTGATTTACTGCGGATTTCCTCCATTTTCTGGGCAAACAGAGTGTTCATCTCCCGCTGTAGAGTCCCTACAACTTGCTTACGTTTGTCCATCGCCTGTGCTGGAATTGTGGGAAGCAGTTCCAGACTGTCCAGACTACTGCAACTGCTCCAATTGATTTTGGAAAGACTCTCGTCACCATTCATAGGACTACAGTCCTTACAGTTGCTGCCATAAATGGTTGGTCCAAGACCCTGCCTACTCAAGCCAGTTTTTCTATCTGGTAGGGTTGGAACTGGAGCTTCAGGTGGCTGGATGTGTCTGCGGGGTATGCTGCATGAGCTTGCATTCCTGTCGAAGGCATTCCCAGTTGCAGGGTTGTATGAAAAATCCAGTGTATGTCTAGCCTTTGATCGTACCCTTGGCATTGGTGTAGGCTTGAAGGACTGGACTTCAGGCTCAGGTTTAGATTGGGGTGGTTCTGGCTGCTTAGGTAAGGCTAAGGCTTTAGGTCGTGGTTCTGGGGAGACCTTTTGGATAGCTGTGGGTGAGCAAGACACTCTCTCTGGCATAGGAACTGATCTCCCCTGCTTAAGGTTGGCCACTATTTTCCTCTCCAGGTCTGGACTCTCCTTTGTCCCAATCATGCACTTCATGCAACTGGATGTTATTCCTAACCGGCCAGAACTGTTCACTGTGACACAGGTGAAAACACCCTGCTTCTCCAATGAATCCTGCAACTTTAGCCTGTTGGCTCCCCTTAGGGGTTCACTCATACCCATCCTATTATGCAATGGTTTGGCCTTAGGCTCAGGATGGACGAACTTGACCTTACCTGTACCATCATCTGGATGGAGCTGCCCGTTGGTGCCGTGCTCCCACGGTCGCGCTGATGCTGCCGTGTCCCCGTTGGGATGGGCAGCTGGGCCCTCCTCAGACTCACGCTCTGAGCTGGCTCCCTCTGAGCTATAGTCTTTGGTGTCAATGGCGATCTCAGGGAAGCCACGTTTAACTTTGGGCTGGCCCTTGGTGGGCGCGCTGGCCGTGCGGCGAAGCAGGTGGGCTCCAAAAGCGGGCTTACGGCTGTGCAGCGCAGCAGCATGGCTGTCTAGAGAAGCCTGCTTTGGATTTCTGTGAAACAGCCCTTTTATGCCGCTGGCTGGCCGTGCCTGCAAACAAACAATGGAAAAAAATAGCATGAATCTCGTGAAACTGAGGGGAACAACAAGTCTCGAGAAGGATTTTTGTGAAAATTTGAAGGTCAAACTAAAGAAAAAGTAGAAAAACAAGTAGGCAGTATTTTTTATGCAAAGCTGAAAAGTATGTGGCATCTGAAGTTATTGAAAGTATCTTAAATAATCATGCTATCCTATTTCTTGCTTGCATCTCAACTAACTTGATCTATTCAAGTTAAAACAAGTTAATTTTTGAACAAAGATATATACTAAAAAACAGAAAAACCAAGTTTCATGTCAAATGCTAATGAAACATAAAATATATGTATTTATATGTATACATATAAATATATGTATCTTAAATATTGCTTTATACATCGTTAACAGTTTCCATCAGTCTATTAAAAGAAGCACTGTATTCACAATGCTAACAACATTAGGAACAGGTGAAAGCTAGGTTCCAGTTAGCATCATCTCTTCTTTTCCTCTTTCACGTATTCATCCTTTTTAGTTTTGAATTGTTCCTTTATTTTGTTTTGTTTTGTTTTGTTTCACGTTTGGACTGACAGTGACAGGAGTTAGCACAGACACAAAACAATAAGACAAATGTAAATGACTTGTTAAAATGTTGAGCACATTACATTGAGCTAAGTTTACACACAGTCCTGTTATGTGATATACATTCAACTGAGTGCGAACACAGAACTAGCGCTAGTGTAATGGAGATGCAAGATTAGGGTGGATATGTAATGAGGAGATTTGTTTACAAATGCCACTGGGTTTTGAGTTCCACTTAACACCAAAAAAGTGATTTATTTAGCCTTTTTAATCTTTTAATCGCTGCATAACAGCACAGTACATTCCTCCAGCTGTACATTCTGCAAAGCTATAAAACCCAGTGTCATTTCATGAATCATGTCAAAGTAGATCCACACAAAATGTGCTCAATATGTCATGCATCTTATCCGCAAATGCTACTTAAATACACATCAATGAATACAAATGGAAAAGAAAGACAATTAACTTATCCTCTTTGTATTGTATTACGACAGTTTCAACGGTAAGTTTAACAAAGACGGGACTGAAAGACTAAAGGTATTAAAACTGAGTTACGCTAATTTGCACAAGAAGACCTGACTATGAATTAATTGAGTAACTATCATCAACAATAATACACACTATTGATAACCCAATTCTCATCTGGTAAAACAGATTATCATAAAGAGTACCTGGCAACCTCCGGCTCTTCATTGTCACAACAAAACAACAAACTGGGAGTGAATAAGCATGGTCCAATGTCTTTTCTAAGATTACAGCTATATGGGGACAATGTGGCCATACCCTTTAGCTCTGTCAGATGAGATTCCTAGATAATGCTTACAGGGCATTCGAGAGCTTAGTGCAGCTTGAGAATTTCCTGAGTTAAGTGAAATAAGAGGAGACATTGTCGCCCCAGGAATGCAGTGCTTGATGCAACGCCCCCCCCCCCGACGTGCCTGCAGCAGCGGATGGTGACATTGGATCTGCTTAGGGGTCGAATGAGAATGCTGGCGTGGTAAAGGCAGTCACAATTATGTCACAACTCATTTTTTTTTTTCATGAGTTGGCAAGGCTGAATGCTAGCACAGGCTCGGTCGCTCGCTCGAGAGGGGGGAGGTGGGGCAGGGGGAGGGGTCATGTGGCACATGCAAGGTGCTGATTGCGTCTCACTACACCTGAAAGTTTGAGTGACAGCATCATGGCTCCTAACAATTTCCTGCCTCTAAAGACAGCTTTTGGACTAAGGTGGTTGCACTGAAAGGACAAAGAGAGAGAAAGACAGCGAGAGAGATAGAGAGAGAAAGTGAAAGAGAGAAAGAAAGAGGAGTCAGACAGAGAAGGACAAAGAAAGAGAACAGGAGGAAAATACTATAAAAAGATAGAAAGAGAGAGAGAGAACTATATAAAGACAAACATCTGTATTTCTGAGAAAAATTGAGACAATTTATGAAAGATGGCACAAGATAATTAACAGCCTCAATGGACAAGTGTTCTAACCTAATATTAAATAAAACTACATTTATAAAGTGTTATTTACAATGTTACAACTATTTACAAAAGTTGAACGATGCATTACTTTTTCAACCAAAAAAAGTTTTTTTTGCTCTGTACCTGTGTCTGTATTTTCTAACAGTTATTAGGTTCAGATATTTCCAATTAAAATGTATGCAGAAAGTATTTTGTAAAAAAACAAACAAACAAAAAGTTTACAGCACTAATAAAGACGTTTTATTTCAACACAGAGTAAACTTTATTACTGTCTGATAATACACTTGTAATAGAATGTAATAGAATATCCCATGCATTACAACACAAATGTAATCTGAGCACAGGAAATAAGAAAAAAGGCAATAGTCGTGACAAAGGTTAGTGTACAATCCTCTCTCACAAGTCAACCTACAACCACAAGTTCCTGCACTTCCCTCTAAGTACCTACCTTACCAGTGATGTCATTCACAGCCACATGAATAAAAATGGACGCCTCCTCCATCCCTTCTAAATAAACATGGCGATAACCTGCATAACAAAATCAACACATTACATTGTGACCGGAATCAACTATACCAGATCAGATACTTATCAAACATAACAATCTAGTATACAAAAAGAAATCAATGAAGATACCTGGCATCATGCTATTAAAGGCGATGGTCCTCTGGCCAATGAAGTCCTGGCCAATGGGATCATGATCCCAAACCAGGAAGCGCACCAGTGTGATTTCTGGCATGTGCACAGTGAAAACCAGGGTCTCCTCCCACATGGGGTTGAACCCTGAAAATAAGAGAAAGAAGACAGCGCTTATGGATACTTCGGTATTTCTGCATTTGGTATTTCTGCAATGAATTTACATGTTACATTTGAACCCACAAGTAAATTCAAAGCATTAACTATGAAACCCCTAATAAAAACCAATGAGCTGATTATAACTCTGTTGGCTGTCACTTACCGTTGTCATCCACTACTCTGGTTTGCTCCTTACAGCAATCGATTGGCAAGCCAATGACCTCCACTTCCACAAAAGGGTCAATGATCTGAAAAACCACAAAAGACACATTTTACATCCATTAACTTTTGCAAAGGCGACAGATTTGTAGAGATTCAAACATGCAATTATAATAATAATAAAAAAAGTAACTTTCAAAAACAAAATGTATTACAAAAGTTCATAACTATAAAGTTAAAAAAGAATAATTCCAAAGTGGAGAAAAAAACTTAAAAAAGTATAGAATGGTAAAAAACAGTCCCTCCAGGAGTTTGCGATTTAACGCGAAATCAAGGAAACTCCGCAATATTTTGCAGGCGCTTGAAATTCTTCAAAATGACCGCAGAATTTCTGCAGATTTGGGCCAAGACACATCATGTGATGTCATCACAATGCACAATCATTAGTCCTCTTTGATTCACATGAATAAAGCTAAAAGGTCTCATTTACCAACAAACATCACTGTAAAAGACACTGCAATTTCGCCAATTCATGTAGTTTTATGCAAAAAAAGCACAAAAATCTTTGCATAACAATTGCATCACAAATTCAGAAGAAAAAAAAAAAAGCTGCAGCAAAATCAAGCATTTTTGGCCACAACAATCGAATTCCTGTATGGACTGTAAAAAGAAGGCATGGACAAGAAGTGGAGATGATTTTTGATGATTTTTGATTAGTCTTCACCTCGCCTCGGTCTCCCAGCATGGAGTCTTTGGGTTTGGGCAGCTGCTGGCCGCTAATAATCTTCACCACCAGCTGTTTTCTCATCTGTCCTGGCAATGGGTCCTCCAATATTGGATTAAAAGAACCTGCCAATTAAAAAATGATTCTTGAGGAAAAAAAGTACGGTTACATAAGAGAACATAAGGCAGCGTCTTTATAAAGTGCCTAAGTTCTTCTTTACTTTTCCTTCAAATTGACCCTTTTTTTCCAACACAGATGGCAATGGGGTACAAGTTTTATTTCACAATGTTAATATCTAGAAATATTCTGAGCAATGTTCCATGCATGGGAAATATTCCGTTCGTGTGTACTTTTCACATGACTGTATAAATACTTTCATGCCATACTATATACCACATGACCAATATTTTCTGCAATATGATTCTCTATTGGAAAAGATACATTTAATAGAGAAAACCAGCCCTCAAGAGTAACCTTCCACTGTGAGCAGGGCTTGATGCTGATGGTATATGACAAAATTTACCCATAACGCCCCTGGGCAAAGCTCAGTGGAAATACACAACTTCACCTTCACACATGCACTCGGGTTTGAGAACGTAGCCACAGTTGCCATTGCGGAAGAACTTGGCCCTGTTCAATTGAAGGACTCGACCCTCGGACTGGTAGTTCAGTGCCACTACACAAACACACACACACACACACACACACACACACACACATAAATAAAAGGCAATAGTAATAATGCCATGTACTTTATACTCTATATGATAGTATTTTATTGTTTGTGTTAGGATTCTTCTTATCTTATTATCTGCTGAACAAATGGTGAGTTGTTGAATATACGGTCAGGTTCATAATATTTGGACATTGACAAAGTTATTGATATTTTACCAGTCTACCACAGTGTATACGAGTTGAAATTAGACAATGAATATAAGCTCAAAATGCAGTCATTTTTAATACTTGGTTGCAAATCTGAAGTCTGGAACCCACAGACATCACCAGACACCGGCTTTCTACCCTTGTAATCCTCTGCCAGATCTTTACTGCAGCTATCTTCAGTTCCTACTTGTTCTTTTTTATTTTTTGCCTTCAGCATGTGAAATGCGTGCTCAGTTGGATTCAGGTCAGGTGACAGACAAGTGAATCATTATCTCATCTGTGCTGTAATTCCTACACTGCCCAAAAATAACGATGTATTATTGCTGCTGATGTAGATACAGACAGCTGATATAGAGATAGCAAATCTCTTGACTGCATCTAAACTATATTAGCATTTAAGAGGAGTGGAAATGACTGTAGGCTGCTTGAGGACATCATATACAGTAACATGGAGTTTCATTTTGGAGATAACTAGGGGGGCTCAGCACCCTGAGACATGGTAATTGGAACACTGCTCGGAGGTATACGGTTATATGAGCTGATGGGAAATTACTCTAGAGAATGATTAGCTGAGGTACAGGGAGTGATTCAGTGATTGTATGGTTTTCACTTGTGTATGTGAACAGATTACCTAACATTTGAATTTTTGAACCTCTTACAAAACCTTTTGAAACTTTTGTTTAAAAGTCTTTCATGCATGTTCTGTCAATGCTATTCTTTTTAAAAAGCTTATTAATGTACAGCATTTCATCCGATTATATTAGCTACATATATTGCTAAGTACTTTAAGTTACATTTTTAGATGTATGAATGTTGCTGTATGAATAAAGCTACTTTTATTTTCATCCATTAGTTTACAACAGTTATCTTTCGTTTTTTTTCCCCTCTAGACTTTGACCCTGGTCTACTAGCATACCTAGGTGGCATCCAGTGTTCCAGAATGGCTGCGGGTTGAAGTTGCTCGAGTCCACACGGTAGGACGAGGGATAAATTCGCGACAGTTGCCGCTGGTTAAAGCGCACAAACTGTGCTGGCTTCTGCTGTATTAGCTGGTGAGCTTTCGTCTCGCTTAGAGATGATACCAGCCAGCTGTTGCTTCCTAACACCACAACATGACAAAGACTCAGTGCATTTTTCATCAGATAGAATGCATTTCCACAAGCTAACCAACTAAATGCATTAACAACAACAACAACAACAAAACATAAAACAAGAGCATGTGTGTCATTCAGATGTATGTGTACATATATTAGAATGTCGAATATAATCGACGCCATTTCAAAACATTGTAAAAAAAAACCAGAATAAGTCACCACTACTAAAGGACCACTTGTAAAAGTGTGACGTGTTCCTGCCTTGTGTACCTTGTGTCTCAAGATCCTGCATGGCCACAGACTTTGTGTATTTCACCAAATCAGACAAAGCCCTGGACAACTTCATTGTTTTCTTCCTTCTAAGGAAAAGAAATCACAGTAAAAAATGTATGGAGTGTTAGAACACACACACACACACACACACACACACACACAGGTGTGTACAACCCCTGGCAAAAATGATGGAATCACCACACTTAGAGGATGATCACCCAGATGTTTTACTTTGTAGCAAATAAACAAATCACAGATATGACACAAAACAATTTTTGTTTAATTTGGCTTCGTGAAACATTCCTCAAACAAGTTCAATAAAATTATTTAACTAATGGCATATTTTTATTCAGACAAGTAGAGGAAAATATTATGGAATCATCATCAACAACAACAACAAAAATCACAATTTGTACTTTATTGCTCCTCCTCTGGCTTTTATGCCGGCCTGAATTCTTCGAGGCGCGGACTTCACTAATGAAAAACAATATTCTCCCTCAAGCTAGTTCCAACTTTATCGAATAGCGGTAGGCAGATCAGCTTTGCAGGATGGAGCCTTGTCATGGATCAAATTTTTAAATTTCCAGCATAAATTTAAATCGGATTGAGATCCGGATTGTTTGATGGCCAGGTCATTGAGTTAATCTGCCTTTCCTGAAGAAAAGCTTTAACGCACTTTCCTCTATGGCGAGATGCATTATCATCCCATCACCAAACCTATTTTCTATCAAGTTTCTAATGAGAAAATTGTCCAAGATTTCAGTATACACCTGTGTATACTCGTAGGTCTCCCCTGGTCCTTTACCTGACATGCAACCCCATATCATAAACGAGTGAGGAATTTTGATTGTTTTCTTCAGGCAGTTGTCTTTATATGTTTTTTTTAGAACGGCACCAGACAAATGTTCCAGCATCATCTCCTTGGCCAATGCAGATTCATAATTCATCACTGAATATCTCTTTCCTCCAATCATCCACACTCCCATGATTACTCTACTTTAGCCCACTGTAACCTTGTTTTCTTCTGTTTAGGTGTTAGTGCTGGTTTTCGTTTGGCTTTTCTAAACGTAAATCCCATTGCATTCAGCCGATTTCTTACAGTTCTGTCACAAACATTAACTCCTGTTTCCACCCTTTTGTTATTCATTTGTTTTGTTGGGCATTTTCTTTTTTCAAGGCGTATCACTTTGAGTTTTCTGTCCTGATGCTTTGACATCTTTCTTGGTCGACCCGTAGGTTTATCTTTTATAACCTTTCCATTTTGTTAATATTTGCACCAAATTTTAGAGACAGCTGACTGGGAACAACCGACATCTTTTGCCACACTCCGTGTTGGATTTCCTTCTTGAAGGAGTTTTATAATGCTTTCCATTGTTTCAAGTGAAATCTTTCTTGTTGGGGCCATGTTTCCTTTAAAAAGTCCAAGGTTAAGGTCTGTAAGCACTCTTTTTTAACTGCAGACTAATTTGCACTTTTAGACTTAGTGCTGGTATTTGTTTTAGAAATGCAAATTAGAAGGTGATTATATCATTTTTTCCTCTATTTGATCTGGAAAAAAAGATGCCATTAATTACAATACTTTCATTTAACTTGTTTGAGGTATGTTTCACAAAGCCAGAATGTTCAGCTATTAAACAAAAATTGTTTTGTGTCATATCTGTGATTTGTTTATTTGCTACAAAGTTAAAAAAAAAAAAAAAAAAAGTCAGGTGGACATCCTTTAAGTGTGGTTATTCCATAATTTTTGCCAGGGGTTGTACACACTGCAAAGGATTTGAGTTCTACCTGCTGTGATGTATTGGGACTTTCGATGCACTGCTGGAGCTCTCCTGGTCTGTGTCTGTGTCCTCAAAACTGGATGTCTTCTTGACTTTGCTTGTTTTCTTCTACAACACAGTGAATGAACCACTAAATACTTTTGATCAGCACTGTGGACAACGTGGAAAAACTGTGTGTTTGTGTGTCTAAACTGACTTTACGTCTGGAGAAGCTGCCCATGAAAGACCTGGCCAGACGTTTATTGGTGCTGGGGCTGGACTCATCTCCTGTGTCAGTTGTCTCATCTCCCTTCCCCTGGAAACAGGGCAGAGACAAGATGTTCAAACATTGTCGCTCTAGCAACATACATAAAACCCCAATTCCAAAAAAGTTGGGAAATGGTGTAAAATATACTTACTTTTCCAGCCTTATGTCGCCCCGTCCCAACTTTTTTGAGACGTGCTGCGGCTATCAGACTCATAATGACCTTATTTTTTTCCTTCAAATGGTACATTACCTCAGTTTAAACATCTGATATGTTTTCTATGTTCTATTGTGAATAACATATGGGTTTATCAGATTTAATAATCATTACATTCTGTTTTTATTTACATTCTACGCCACGTCGGAACTTTTTTGGAATTGGGGTTGTAAAATAAACCATCACTTCAGTATTATGTAAATGAAAGAAAGCGTATTATCTCTTACGACGTAAAGAAAACAACTCATCACCTCAGTATTATGTAAATAAAGTGTATTCTCTCTTTAAGACATATTGTACATACGTAAAATAAACCATCACCTCAGCGTTATGTAAATAAAATAAAATGTATCTCTTTAGGACACACTTAAAATAGACCATCACCTAAGTATTATGTAAATAAATTACAGCATTTTATCTCTTTATGACATATATAAAATAAATAATTAGCTAAGTATTATGTAAATAAATTACAGTGTGTTATCTCTTTATAACATATATAAAATAAATAATTAGCTGTTTTATGTAAATAAAATAGATTGTGTTCATCATTTGTAATCACATTTCTACAGGCAAGAATAACAAAGCAATGTTTGCTGCTTTTCTACAGCTGAGGTTTAGTAGAGAAATGCTTAACTGGTAGACATTTAACATAGAGATGTTTTTTTTTTCCTGATAAAACATGATTGTCTGGAAGTTAAGTATAGAAAATGGAAGTGCAAGCATGAAGTTTTTAGGGCACACTATATCTATCATACAAAAAGTCCCAAGAACAAAAGCTTCAAAGCAGAGAATCTTGGGATTACGTTTTGAGAATCTTGTGCTAAACCCTTCAGCCTCAAGGTGGCAGAAGCCGTCTGTAATCTTGAGATTTAAATTACCACTATGCTGGTAAAACTGCTGTCAGCGGAGGTCAGACACTCCGCTGTAATAGTGGATGACAATCCAAATAAGGCTGACTCATTAGCCTGAAGGATGGGAAGTCGTGTGGTAAACCACACACCGTCACTCATAGTTAGTGAACACACACAATCAGACTGAGTAGAGAATTCATTAAGTGGTTGATTATTAAAGTTTGACGTTAAGAAGTCGAGAAGTAGTAGACAAAAGAGAGAGAGACATAACTGAGAGCTTAAACCAGAATCCCAGAAAAGACAGACTACAGCTAAAGAGGAGAATGTGTTCAATAAATCAGCATGCTCAAGCACTCTGCTTACTGCTGAAAATGACTTTAATTTAATTTGCTGCTGCAGGTGTGTATTATTATACAGAATGAGGACCAGAAATCCAGTTGTGGGGCACAAAAGTTGCAAGAACCCCAAAAATGTACGAGTGTTTCCATCAAAGAACCTGGGAACAGTTTTACTACTTGGGCCATAGTTCCAGGTAACGCTTTAGTGCCTGCTCCAGATTTGGTACTCTACTGTGAACCAGGAACCACTGCAGTGTATCTGTCAAGTGGCATGTCTTTTACATGAAAAATCTGTACAGCATGTCATGTGCAGCTGGTTTAAACAGACACATTAATGTTAACTTCAACTGCCCAGTTTTGCTGAATCCATGCCCACTATAGCCTCCGATTCATGTTCTTGGCTGACAGGACTCATAGCCCATCCTCCTCAAGGTCTGATGTGATGTGCGACCTGAGATGCTTCTGAGATCCTGGGATTCTGTGTACACGCTAGAGCAGGGGCGTCCAATCTTATCCGCAAAGGGCCAGGGTGGGTGCAGGTTTTCATTCCAGTCAAGCAGAAGCCACACCTGATTCCACCTGTTTAATTAGTTGAGCTTGGTAATCAATAGACTCAGGCGTGGCGTCTGATTGGTTGGAATGAAAACCTGAACCCACACTGGCTCTTTCCGGATAGGATTGGACACCCCTACTCTAGAGACTTTTGTATGGAGATCAGCAGTTTCTCAAATATTCAAAAGAGCCTTTCTAGCAATTTCTTTCTCCCTATTTTGATGTTTGGTGTGAACATTAACTGAAGCTCTGGTCCCGTATCTGCTTAATTCTGTATCTGCATTGTGCTGCTACCACATGATTGGCTGATTGGATACTTGCATGAATGAGCAGGTGTACAGGTGTTCCTATACACCTTTATATAGGCTGTGGCTCAGGTGGTAGAGCGTGTTGTCCACTAATCACAGGGTTGGTGCTTCGATACCCGGCCCACGTGCCTCCACGTGCGCCGTGCATGGTGTGTGAATGAGAAACAGTGTAAACCACTTTATAGAGCTGCTAAGGTTAAAAGGCGCTATATAAGTGCAGACCATTTACATACATTTCAAATGAATTTTCTTCTTTAGAATCTGTTTTGACCTAACGAAAAGGCAGTTGTGGCTCAGTGGTTAAAGCTTTGAGGACTGACTGAAATCCCAGTACTGCCACAACTACTGGGTCTTTGAAGAAAGCTCTTAACCCTCTGCTTCTCAATTGTAAGCAGCTTTGAATAAATGTCAAATAAATCAAATGTAAACTGAACAGTCGTTTGCATGAATATTGTCTAATGATGCATTGTGCTGTGAATAACGGAGCATGTGAGTGGAAGGTTGTTGCCCCTGCTAATAAAACAAGATCACTGTGGTTTAGGTGCTTCACATACGCCTTTTAATAATATATTCTAAATATGTTATTCTATTTATGTATTTTAATTTAATGTGTTACTGAATATAATTGGAGCAGTGTATTCGATATTCACTGATATATACCATTTCAAAGTATTTCTGACACTTTGTATGACTTCTTTTATTTTATACGACTCCCGGTTTCTGCAGTGGAGAGGAAATGCAAGCCAGGAATGTATCCCAGAGCGGTGTAGTTTTCGTTCAGGATAGCTCCAGATCTCTTTAGTTGCTCTTTAGACACTTTGTTACTATATCACCCAGTCATACTGAACTGATACGTTACATCCTTTTGATAAATACCTCTGCATCTTAACATCATGGAAACTGAATGCAGAGCAATCTGTGTGAGCTGCTGGTGAATTTTGGATTGTCAGTCCCTCTACAACATGCTTGGGCTAATGCAGTAATTATCTCCTCTGGCAGAGGAAAGCGGCTACTGATCTGCTGGAGAGGGGCCAAAACATATTGGCTCGGGGTCGGTAAATTCCCATGGGAGAAAACAAAGGACTCATTCCTTGTTCTAGCATGAATGCTATTTTCTGTAATCTCCTGTTCAGCAGGATGTGGCTTTTTTTTTTTTTTTACGGCAGCATGGCGCTTTATAGGTTCTCAATGAATAATGGAAGCACAAACACCCGAAGCCTTAACTCTCTGACCTTCATGGCTGTCTTTTCATCCCGCGTTGCTGAGGGAGGCAGCGCTGCTATCGTGAAGCTGTCTGGGTCCTCGCGGTCACGGATCTTCGACTCCTTCATCAGGCTGTCCAACTTTTTCTTTGCAACATTCTCCACCTGCTTTCTATTCACAGAAGTCTAGATCATAAACACAGAGGAGAGAGAAATGACAGATTATCAACAAAAAAAAAAATGGAAAAGAAATGCACACTACAATCAGGATTGCAGCACTGAAATTACACGTTCACACTCTGTCTGCGCTGAGTGGCGTTTGTTTGTTTGTTTGTTTGATAACCACATACAGATCCATCTAGAATTATTAGCACCCTTCATAGAAATAAGCAAAGATGGTTGTATAAAATAAGCACAAAATAATTCAGCCTTTCAGCTCAAACACAAGGAAGAATTATTTACTTTTGTTCGATAAAAATATCCCTCATTATCAAAAATATTTTCTTGCAAAAATGTGCCAAAATTATTGACACCCCTAATGGGCATTTTTGAATAACTTAAATTATTTTGCTCTTAGTCTCCAGGAACTCTGTTGTTGTCATAACCATGTCCTGATTCCCTGTGTCATGTCGGTGCCGGAATCAGCCAGAAACTTCACCCCTGCATCCCAACTGCCACTCTATCCGTACTAAATAGTATCCGAGATGAGAATGAGTGTGTCCCAAATTGTAGTAGGTTGAAATGAGTATCCCAAAGGTACCCGGATAGTCTAGTATTTCTGGCACATTTCCAAAGTGTGGATCCGTGGACACTTTTCAGCTCCTTGTGTGAAGGAGGTGGAGTTTTGTGACGGTTTGCGTCACCGAATTCAAAGGCACATTTTAGCGAGGTGTAAATGAAATGTGGAAAAATAAATCAAGGGAAAGGTCAATTAAATTATATAGTATTCATTATATAAGCAATAATGAATGAACAAAAGCTGAAATGCAACGAGGACTTTGTCTATGGTGACAGTGTTCTCTTCCAGGAAACAACGTTCTCCTCCGTTACATGACGTGTTAGTGTGTCCCAGTACTCGCATACTCTTTTAATACACTCTCAAAAGTATGTACTTTCTCTTCACAAAAAGAGTACATACTTTTAGTACATACTGTAGTATAAAGCATACCAAATGGGATGCAGGGCATTTCTCAGAACATGTCACAGCCTACAAATATGGACGCCACGAACTACAATCCCCAGCACAACAATCCACCATCATGTTCACAGTCACCAGAGTTCTAATCACCCACATCTGATCCCAATCACACACAGACACACCCTATAAATATGGACTCTCCTGAGGAACTTTTTGTGAAGAAATTCTGAAGCTTTGCTGGTTGTGTTGAGACATTCTGGTTTTTGGATTTTTGGAATTGCCCTCATAGTATTGTTTGCTGATCGCCTGACTTTTTGCTTGTCTCTGTTTATCGTTTTTGCTTCATGTTTTGGATCTGTGCGCTTTCTGTAAAAACGCTAAACTCCATTTGCATCCCTCTATGACTCCATCGCATTACACCCTGAGGTATAAATATGAGGTTGCACACATGTAAAATCCCTTTGTCAGTCATTACCATGGGAGATACCAAAGAACTTTCAACACAAAATAGACAGGTGGTTGTTGATCTGCAAAAATCAGGTAATGGATATAAAAACACAAATACAAAAATACATCCATTAAGGAGTTAAAAAGATCATTAAGCACAACAACAGCCATGATAAAATAAAATTACACGTGAAACAGTTGGAACTTTTGCCAGGATTTGGACCCTTGAGCACACTGACCCAACTACACAGTGAGGAGGTGGTGAAAGAAGGACATAAAGCATCCAACTATCACATTTTAGTATTTTAGTAGATTCTTATCAGTGTCAAATTTCAAAATCAGCGACTGTTTGGAAGTGCTGCAAGAAATAAGCCTTTTCTGGGCGTCTCACTAAATGCAGCGCCTGAACGTCATCAATTGTCATTAGAACTAACTACATTTGGTATTATGTGCTGTAGTCGATGAGACCAAACGCAAACATTTTAGTCATGCACACAATGACTATGTTTGATGGAAATTTTTTTTTTTTTTTACAATTTTTGGACAATTGTGAGCATGTTACAGGTGCTTTAAAAGAATAATTGCATTAAGGAAACAATATAATGAGGTTTTTGTGTGCATTAATTGTTCTCTAAAACCATGGCTAGTTCGTATCTCAAAGAGACTCCAGGAAGTGTAATCCTGAACTTGAAATTCAACTGCAGTATAACACTAATTAAAGACAGTGAGTGCAGATAGAGTGAGCATTATGTTAACATGGTATACATGAGGTAACCTTTTTAAAAACACTCTGTTCCCATCAAATGTGTGGACATGTAAATTTACGCACTCTGGGTGTATTCATTTCTGCACACAATCACTGTTCCCAGGTTTAGTAAATCACATGGTGGGTGCAAAATGAATTTGTTTGCATATGCACTACCCTGTATTTTGCACCTTTAGGTAGAAATTACTGTATATATGCATTAAGCTTAGATGTGCTATTTTCCTCATGTGAAAGATGCAGTGCTCCGTAGAGCCTGTTAGTAAATCAGCTTGGATGTTTCCAAGTCTATGTGGTTCTCTTGTTTACTCCATCTGTCGAAAAACATGCAGGAAGGTGGATTGGATACACTAAATTGCCTGTAAGTGTGAAGGAATGTGTGAATGTGTGTGTGCATGGTGAACCGCAATGATTTCCCGCATCGTGCCCAATGTTCCTGGGAGAGACTCTGGATCCGCATCGACCCTGACCAAAAGCAGTTACTGATGATTGTGCAATATTTGTTTTCTGACAGGCTAGTACAGTAGACAGAGCGTTGGTCGACTAACTGAATAGACCTGGGATATTCAATATTATTTGAATTAATTGTATCCAGAGGAGATCCGATCTGGCAGAGGATTAATTATTTCCTTGACAACTTGACAGAGAATTTATGTATGAATGAATATGAGAATCTCATCTGAGCTGCTCTCTAAGCTGGCTGATTTACAGCTGAATCGGCCTCAGTGGCAGACTCGGCTCAACAAGAATGCTTTATCACTGCACACATACAACCATGTACAGCAATCTCTGTCTGTTCAGGTCAGGTGCCATAATATAGTCTGTCATATCAGAATATTATTAGTATTATAATAATATCTATCTATCTATCTATCTATCTAAAGTTTGTCATGACAAACCTTACCTATCTAGTTGTAGAATGGGTCAGGTGCCATGATGAAATCTGTCATATCAGAATATTACTAGTATAATAATAATAATAATAATAATAATAATAATATCTATCTATCTATCTATCTAAAGTTTGTCATGACAGAATGATATAAACGGTATACAGGTGCATCTAAAAAAATTTAGAATATCGTGGAAAAGTTCATCCCCCCCAGTTTAATTAAAAAGTGGAACTTTCATATATTGTAGATTCATTACACATAAAGTGAAATATTTTGTTTTGTTTTAATCTTGATGATTACGGTTCACAGCTCATTGAAATAAAAAAAATCCAGTATCTCAAAATATTAGATGTGCTAGTATACCAGAGGCTTTATTCTGTACCCGCTGAAGTTTAATGAAATCTTTTTTTTTTTTGCAGCATTACCACAAATTATCTGGCAATAATCTAGCTGTGAGAAAAAAAGAGTACTTATACAAGTTTCAGTATATGAGATGTAAAATATTTTCTGCATCGTCTCACTACCGCTAACACGTTACCCATTCTCTTAACAGCAGACATCCCAACTCTCCGGAAGTTCCGGGAGTCTCCCGCATTTTAATAGTGGCTCCCTGACGCCCGCAAATTATATGCAATATCCCGGAAATTTATATTTTATTTTATTTATTTGAGAACGAGCAAGATAGAGAACTCTATGGTCATTTCTAATGGTAGACGGACTCTGGAGAAACCGAGAGAGCGAGTGACAGAACTGGTGAGAGAGTGACACAGAGTGCGTCCTGATTGGTCTGGCTTTGTGCTAACTAACCTATCAGATTTCTCGGTAGGCGGGCTTTACAGTCGAGCTCTCTCTCTCGCTTGCTCTCTCTCTCTCTCTCTCTCTCGTTCCTCCATCGGTTCAGTTTAGTGTATGCAGCTCCATGGCACAGTGTACAAATAATAATAAAAAAAAAAAGTACAAAACGCACTTCACCCCAGACTACACTAACGTGTACCTATGATAGGGGTAAAAATAAATAAACAAATAAATAAATGAAATAAATAAATAAAATAAGTGACAGTGTAGCTCGCTGTACTGTTTGCAGCAGTGATTTCTCAATTGCCCATGGTGGGTTAAATGAGTGTAAAAGACATGGTGAGGTGTTGAATAGGTGTCAAGTAGTTACTGAATAAAAAAAATTACTCCATGAGTTGAATAATTCAGTAATATAGTATAATATAATACGAAACAGTGTAAGTACATATTTTAATGTCATATTTTCTGCATATATCAGAAAAGCTATTTGCATTAGCGTGTGTAAATAGTGTCTAAATAGTTAAATAAATAGTTGCAATATGTTGTTAAATAAATAGTTGTGTTCTGTCATAATAAAATGTCATGTCCTCGTTCATACACGTTGGGTGGCTGTGTGTATATTTGAAGCCACCTCCCTGAAATTAGTTTTTGAATTTTTGTTGCAGAATTCTAGAACATCTGAGGGGACACATAAAAAGTGAGATTTGATCAATCGCAAGTCAGAACAGCAGAGCATAAACACGCAGCTACACGCATCGCACAGCAAGAACGATTTCAGCTACAACATATTTTATTTGCATTTTCACGTTATCCTCTTTGGACAGTGGTAAGTTGTAGCCAAATATCACTCCAGTTACAGCTATGTCAATTAGCAAATTTGGTAGTCGGGCCTAAACCATTGTTCACAACGATTTACAGTCTCAGAAAAGTGAAGATTTCGTTTCTGAAGTACTCCCATCCACACCCCCAGCACCTCCAAAGCTTTCGTGGGGTGATCTCATGGATGCTGAGGACGGTGGGCTGGAGAACTTCGAACCCTTCTGTTTCTATGGGAGACACTACGCTTTTTAATAAGTTGGGCATACATAACATAAATTTTATTTATGTGGTGTCTCTAATTCCCTCTCGGTTTCTGTGTAAATCAGAATCCCTGGAGCACGAACACCACCAGCCAGGTAGAAGAGCAGAAGGTAGAGGAGCAGAAGGTAGAGGAGCAGAAGGTAGAAGTGCAGAAGGAGCAGGCTAAAGTCCAACAAATGCCTGTTAGCACCAAGAAGCTCCCTAAGGAACGCCTCAGCAAGGACACCAAGGTAGAGCAGTAAAGTCTCACAGGCCTGAGAGGACATGATTCATGTCTGTATTATGGACATGTGGGCGTGTCTCTGAGTTCGTGTGTGAATATGAGCATGCCTGTTTCAGAGTTTTCTGGAGTCTATGTATAGAAATGTTGGCATTTCTTTTAGTCTTTTTGATACTTTCTAAGTTGAGAAATGAAAATGCATAACACTGAGTAGATGATCTGGGAAATTAATAATTATGAGTCTTACATTGTTTAAGGTGTTTTATATCACACAATAAATCTGATTACCATGAAGCCAAATGCACAATGTTACTCAAAGCTACAACACTGTTTTGTGACATTTACTTTTATGAGTTTAGACCAGGTTTTGTACAGGTGTTTTATGCTGTTTCACTTTTTTTTTTTTTGCTCAGCACTTATCCTGCTCAGGTTCAGAATTTACTGAGAGAGAAAGCATAAATAAGGCATTACGAGCACTACCAAAATGAATCGAGCTACTACAAACTGTCACCATCATCATCCTCAATCTTAATCAAATCATTCAGAAACTGAGAGTGACTACGTTTAACTCGAGTGAGACTCATCAGACGGTTTTAGTTAAGCACTGGCTGTTTCACTATTATTTTTCAAAATTCACGGGGACCAAATGAAATGAGGCTGTGGGTCGGATTTGACCCATGGGTCTTGTGTTTGCCACGAGCTCTAAACACTAACTAACTAGTTAGCCACTATTTTTTCCATTTTAATTACAATCCCAATTCCAAAAGAGTTGGGATGCTGTGTAAAATGTAAATAAAAACAGAATGCAATGATTTGCAAATCTCATAGACCCATATGTTATTCACAGTAGAACACAGAAAACATATCAAATGTTTAAACTGAGGAAATGTACCATTTTAAGAAAAAATTAATTTAATTTAAATTTAATTTAAAGTTAATTTTGAATTTGATGGGCGCAACACATCTCAAAAAAGTTGCAACGGGGGCAACAAAAGGCTGGAAAAATAAGTGTTACTAAAAAGAAACAGCTGGAGGAACATTTTGCAACTAATTAGGTTAATTGGCAACAAGTCAGTAACATGATTGGGTATAAAAAGAGTATCTTAGAGAGGCGGAGTTTCTCAGAAGTAAAGATGAGATGGAATCTGGATGGAAGCATATATTGCTCTAAAACTTGTATATACCTTTCAGCATTGATGGTGCCTGTCCAGATGTGCAAGCTGCCCATTCCATAGGCACTAATGCACTCCCTCTCCTCTTTAGTCCTCTTTAGTTTAGAGGACGCGGCGTCCATGGTTTCCAAAAAGAATTTCAAATTTGGATTCATCTGACCACAGAACAGTTTTCCACTTTGCCTCAGTCCATTTTGAATGAGCTTTGGCCCAGAGAAGATGGCAGCATTTCTGGATCATGTTCACATATGGCTTCTTCTTTGCATTATAGAGGTTTAACCAGAATTTGTGGATGGCATGGTGAACTGTGTTCACAGACAATGAGTTCTGGAGGTGTTTCCGAGCCCATGCAGTGATTTCCATTACAGAATCATGCCTGTTTTTAATGCAGTGCCGCCTGAGGGCCTGAAGATCACAGGCATGCAATATTGATTTTCATCCTTGTCCCTTGCGCACAGAGATTTCTCCAGATTCACAGACGGGGCGTTTGTTGCCTCCATCCCAACTTTTTTGAGATGTGTTGTGGCTGTTAAATTAAAAAGTACCTTACTTCTTTCTTAAAATGGTCCATTTTCTCAGTTTAAACATTTGATATTATGTACATGAAAAGCTTTGGACATACATTCATTTCTATGTTCTATTGTGAATAACATATGGGATTATGAGATTTGCAAATCACTGTATTCTGTTTTTATTTATATTTTAAACAGCATCCCAACTTTTTTTGGAATTGGGGTTGTATACAATTTCTACATGCAGAGTGTTTTCTCGTATTTCTTTCTGACACCTTCGAGAAGATTCTCTCAGCTGTCATAGTATAGGAAGAGTAGTGTTTCCTTCTGAAATATTTATCATATACCTGTGTCTTCCAGCTAGAACTGTGAGGAGAAGGGAGGGGAAAAAAAAACAAGAAAAGAGGGCTACACATGAGACAGTTCATGCAAGCTGAGTTTCAAAGAGAATTGAAAATAGAGACAAAAGTAGTCTAGAAGCACTGTGATTACATATATACATATATACATACATATATACATACACACACACACACACACACACACATACACACACACGCATACAGACATATATA
>JANDJT010000190.1:6902633-6913459 GCA_024331685.1 Stegophilus panzeri | reverse complement strand
ACATCAAAATCAACACAAAACTGGTTTACTGACCACAAAATCAAGGTCCTGCCATGGCCATCCCAGTCCCCTGACTTAAACCCATAAAAAAACGTGTGGGGTGAACTGAAGAGGAGAGTCCACCAGCATGGACCTCGAAATTTGAAGAATCTGGAGAGATTCTGTATGGAGGAATGGTCTCAGATCCCTTGGCATTTATTCTCCAACCTCATCAGGCATTATATAGAAGAAGACTCAGAGCTGTTATCTTGGCAAAGGGAGGTAGCAGAAAGTACTGACTAAAAGGGTGTCAATAATTGTTGCACACGTATATTTAACGAAGATATATATTTTTTATAAACGTTGTGTTGTGTTTGCAATTTGCTATCCATGAGAGCAGAGTATTTTTGTGAAGTTTTTGAAGAAAAGACCAAAAGTTTAAACAATAAAGACAATTTTTCATAGCCTTCTTTACTCATATTTACCAAGGGTGCCAATATTGGTGGAGGGCACAGTAGCTACTACCATTTCTCATCAGAGACAACAGTAAGAGTTTTGGTCATCAAGCGAAATGGGTGACTTGCTACATGCTGGTGTAAACACAGGGTTAGACAACAATTACATTATCATCATCTCTTATTTATCTGGGACAAATGGCTTCCTATTCTTATATGCTCACTCCATTGGATATGACTTAATGACAGTGTACATGCATCCAAAAAAAAAAGTGTTAACTATGTAAAAGCTTATGCATTTAAATGTTTACATATTATAATCATTTGTACATTCATTCTGACAGGCCTAGACAGACAGTTAATTTCACATCAGCCTGTGATAAAATAGGTCTGACATTTTGTTTGGCGCATATACGGCTATTTTAATGATGGACATGATACAATGCTGACTACCAGCTGTTCTTAAACAGTTGCCTGGTTGATTATGGATTATGCATGAAAACCCACCAGAAATGTTAGCGAAGTGCCTTGCTAATATTTTCTACCACCAACTAAAGTACAGATGTTCTTAAAGAGTCCCAGATATGTGCATTTCGAAATTATGGATTAGTCAGTCATCCAGTTAGAAAAAATGCCATGTTTAGCCAACAAATAATGAAACTGTGGACCCATGGGAAACACAGACCCTGCTTCAAGAACTATGGAACTTACATCTCCATTCATCAGCTTGCAGTCGTCTTCCATCTCATCAGCGCTGTCCTCATCCGACACGTCACCCTCCTCTGCGTTCTCGTCAATGTTTGCAGGCAGTTTCTTGCCCTGTAAATGGCAAGAAAGAAAAACAAACCCAAAGCAAAATACATCATTGTTGATGCAACTTCACTGCAAAGTGATAGGTAAGGTCTGGCCTCTATTATTACTTGACATCACAAACCTGTGAGGTATCAGCTACACACAAACATACGTCTGGGATTTTGACATTACAGGTTAGCACAATTCAGAATCTCCAATCAAATGAAAGTTTATATAATATACAAACCGATCACGGTCCGAACAAAGAAGAAAATTTAAAGCTTTTTTCCAAAGACATCAGTTCCTCTTAACTCCATTGTAATAATTAACAATTGAAAAAAAAAAATAAAGAAATCACCAGGGGTTTTGACACTAATAACGCTACATAAATCTTTAGGTATCATTTCTTTCACTTGAGAAAACAGAGCACAATTGCTGTCTCAAAGTCTGGTGAATGAGACCCGGGGGGCTTGTCTGCACTCCGACTTACTTATCAGTAATCATTTGATTGACAGACCCATAAAAGCACTGCTCCGTACCGCCTGGTGAGACTGAGCACTGGTCTGTGGAGAGTTTAACAAAAGGACAGGCAGGTGATGGATACCGGTATTAAAGAGCAACAATCAATTTGGCATAGCGTCAGAGAGCTGCTCGTGTCGAAAGCAATCGATTTTGAAATGTTTAACAAGGTAAAGGCTTGCCATGTTAGAGTGATAACTGTGCATGATTCCCCACCACCCCCCTTTTTAATCTGCAACGACACTTATTTCCACTGTATGTTGATTCATACTGTGCAAATCAAACTCAGTTACAGTATAAGCTTTATATCCCTCAGATATAGCTTTATATCTCAAGAATCCTTGTTTTTTTCCCACCTAATTTGGCACATTTAGACTATGAAGATACTGGAAATTTGTGCAAAATCTAACTTAAGTTTTATGGCCCAAGTAATAGATAATGTGGATAGCAGAAGTATAATACATAATATCACATCAGGTTACTGGTCATACTGGCTTCTTGGCAGGCTGAATATCTTTTGGATGCCAGATCAAGTGGAAATAAGGATTGCTATTGAATGTAGTCAAACTTAAGCGGGGAAATTAATGTCATAATGGATGCACATGGATGAAAAAGCAACGATATGCAAATCTGGCTTGAGCTGAAGTCTCTGGCAAGCAGTAAAGAGAAAAAGAGCTGTGGGTTTTAGATTGCAGCTGGAGAGTTGCTCATTGACTCAGAGCCAGCACCATGCAATTTGTCAATACTGCTCATTGGCCCAGTTTTCAGCCAACTCTCCAATGACCGGTGTAGGCCAGCTTCCAATTATAGTACCGGCTCTTTGTTAAACTATACCATCAGTCCTGTGGCCTGGTTTCTCGTTGGTTGGATATCAGCTGTTATTTGGAGTCGTGTTTTAGCAAAAGATGAAAGAAGCTGGATAATGTAAGAGCCTCATTATGGATAGCACAGAAGGTTGACTGGAAAAAAACAAAAAAACAACAACAAAAAAAAAACAACAACCAGGGAGCCTCAAACTGAAACTCACTGTTAAATGAGATTGTGTACAGATTAGGTGTGTAAAGCAATGACACTAGCTATGTTTCCATCCAAGTTGCGAATTTAACTTGTGCACAAAATTGGAATATCGCATAAAATATTCACAAATAACTCATGTGTGCTCATGAGAACAAAATCGTCACTTCTAGGGAAACTGCAAAATCTTCACTTCTAGGGAAACTGCAAAGTATCAATACAAATGGAAGCTTTTGCAACCGGGAAAGCCACTGTGGCTCTTTTTCCCAATATAATAAATTACTTGTGCTTCAGAGCGCAGGCCAAACGTTATCACAAACCTCTTGTTATCTTGCGAATGGAGGCAGATGCCTGATATTTGGGAACAGATTGGTGTGAGACAGTTCTGGCAGGTAATTATACCAAATCATTTCAATGACAGACTTTGGCCAAGGCATTTCAGAATGACAAAAAAACAAACATTTGAGATGCTGTGCAACGAGATTGGTCTGCTGGTTAGTACAGTTATGCTGACCAACCGCCCCCAAATGGCATCACATGATGTGTTGAGGCAAAGAATTTTTTGATGCACATCAAGGAATTTATTCAGTAAATGTGTTTCCATTGTAGTTTATGTGCATGTCTTATTATCGAATAAAAAGAATTATCTGCCTCAATTGAGCACATAATTCTCAAAATTCACATAAAAGTATGTGGCGGGAAACGTAGCTACTGTCTGTATCTGTTTTGGTTTAGTGCTTCCATTATCCATATACGTATCTATATTCATATTTAAACCTGGAATGGTCATAACCTAAACTGTAAGTTGTTGTTTTTTTAAAAAAGTGAGATAAGAACCCTACGACTAAACACTAAAAAACACTGGAAAGCGGCCAGAGATGTGCTTTGGGTGTGAATTCTGGCTCTGGCAGCTCCTCAACCTCAGCTACATCACTCAAATTGGTTCATAATTGGTCTGGAGATGTGGAGATGTGCATGGGACTGTTTTTAATCCCGCTTGAGCAGTTACTTTTTGTACTTGCCCATGAAATTTTCTAACGAATTGTTGAACGTAATGATGTAATGGTGTATGAATGAACGCTGTAGATGTTAATGCATGTTCATGTTTATGCATACGGTCTTCTTTAATATCTTAGTTTATATATCTCAATAGTTTAATATCTCAGTGCATAAATGTAAAAAAAACAAAAAAAAACTCCTGCTTGTGCAACTTTTTCTTGCGCGCCATGAGATTCCAGTGCTGACGCACACCTATAGTCCCAATCTGATGTCTTGTGAACCAAATGTCCTTGTACAATGGTCCTCTAGAAATGTCAAAGAAACTGATATTGAACAATCTGCTCTAATGAAGATTCCACTGTCTCAAATCATTTCTATTTTTCATTTAACTGGCAAAGGATGACTTTTTTTGAACAGCAATAGCAGTGGTAAATAAAATACAAATAAAAAGTTGACCTTGACAAGAATTTTGCCTTTGAGGGAATCGGGTGAGGGCAGGAGTCCTGACTCGTCAGCTTTGACTGATGACAGGTCCAACTTCTCCCCCAAGATTTCCATCAGATACTGAGCCATCTTCTTCTGCTGGGGAACACTGCAGTGGTTCTCTATGGACAAGATCACTGGATACCTGAAGAGGGAAAGCAAATACAGGAACAGGATAGAAATTGCCAACAACTAAACAGGTGAAACCGTGGTGAAAAAAACCTTCTGGCATTAGCAAATAATCTGATTTTTTTTTTTTTTTTTAGCATTCTGCATAAACAAGAACCTTAAGGGTCAGTACATGTTGAAATACAGTACTGTGCAAAAGTTTTAGGCACCCTATTTTTTTTTTGTACAAACTTTGTTATACTTTGTTAAACTTTGTTTGTTATTTATTTTATGACTTCTACATTATCGAGTCAGTACATTTTAGATTCCAAAACATTCGTTTTCCAGCACAAAATGAAATGTTAAAGAAAAATGTTTGTATGTCAGCAAAGAAAGCAGCATATTATGTAAGAGACCACGTTTCAGACAAAAAAAACCCACAATGAAGGCTGCTGGATTTTGCTGCAAAAATAAGAAGCAAGTGCGACAGTCAAAGTCTCCAGAAGAATCGTGTCTGGTTCTGCAAGATGCTCGATAAAACTTACAGCTCATTTCCTTATAAAACTGCACTAATTCTACCGGAGATTACTATTTTAATTTTATTTCTTTTTTTGTCACACCAAATATTGACTTTGTTTCATTTACTATTGTTTACTGCTCTTTATTGTATTTTTTATTTTTATTTAAATGTAGAAACATTTAATTTCATTATTTTGAAGGTATCTTTGCTCTACAGCATTTCTTTGCATGTGTTTAACAGTCCCACCCCAACAATGCACTGAACAAGATCTGTAACAGCAAGCCATGTGTTGAAATTGATATGTTGTAAAGAGATGTTGAGAGATGTCTAAAAATAGTGTTCTGTTTACAAGAGCCCTGACTGCGTGCATCTTGATGGGCTTATCACCTTTAGCAATGCTGGTGCTAATGAAATCTCAGGACGCAGCGTATACACAAACATGCACACACACACACACCCTTGCACATACACACTGTTTATACTAATGTATGCATACCAAGCAAGCACTGCTTTTCTAACATCCTGTCTGCTTTTCTGTGAAATTATTAAGGCTCTAAAGGTTAGACTTACGGATTCTTGACAAATGCATATTTGTTGATGGTTTCAATGACGTCCTTAAAAAGGATTTTGGATGTTAAAGTATAGCCATGGTGTACGATTGGCTCTCCATCTTGTCCATCCCAACAGTCCACTGGAAGATAACATACAGTAGTTTACAGTACAGTCAGCATTCAGGTTCAATCATGACATGACCAACATTCATCCACTCAACATTAAATGTACAGTAGCTTGTGTAAGTATTATAAGGGCTATTTTGTGAAGAGTCATGACATATAATCACAGTTCAGTCCATTTCAGTTCCACGTTGTAACATTACAAAACATGGGAAAAGTTCAAGGGGGTTGAATACTTTTGCACTCTACTGTCTATTGTACAACGTCCATTGTTAAAAGCGCTATACAAAGAAAATTTAATTGAATTGTATCAGAAATGTAAATCACACTGAAGTCTTACCATTTATTCCCCAAATTAAACTGACCTTCCACACATCTGCAGCCTGCTTGCAGGACCCATGCATACATGTCCACCCTGGACTGAGACATCAGCTGGTCCCCCATCAGGTAGGTGTTATGTGAGGAGGCGATAAAGTATTTACACAGCGGTTGAGTCATGTCCTGGTTGACTTCATAGTGTTCGGGTTGAAAGATGTCTCCAGCTGGACTTCGCATGTAATTCGTAAAACCTAAGGTGTAGAATTTAGTGGTGAGCTGATTCAAACACATGGCCACTGAATCCTCTCAACATACGTATGTAGAAGGATAGATATGTGCCATTTTGATTGGATTTTGTCCCAACAAGTTGGTTTGCAAATACTAAAGTTGTTAATACATCCAGCCATTTAAGTTTTAATTATTTAAACTTTTACACTATGGGTGTAATACAATGTTGCTATCTGTATCTGTTCAGCACTCCACATATCTGTATCTGTATTTGAACCAGAAGTGGGTGTGGTCTAGACCAGAAGTCTTATATATATATATATATATAACATTTGAATTTGCAGAACATAACTTTATTCAACTCTTGAACTTCCTGAACAGTACCTTGACTACATGGCTCAAGGTCGTAATTTCTCTCAACCAGATGCCCTGTGGACCTTTCTGGCAAGTTTTCTCTCTAATGTGCCTGAATATGCTAACTATCTTTCAAAACTAGCATGTCCTTCCAAAATCAGGGAACTACTGATTACAGCAACATAATAAAATTTTATCAGATTTTCTTTAGTTTGGGCCCCCCCCGAAAGATCAGAACAGATCGGAATCTACTGTGAAGCTGGGATGCAGTGCTGCTCTGAGTCAGACTGGGGCCTTTTAAATTTCAATATAATACCTATATGATTTTCCGGGAAGACTTTCTTTAAATGATGATGAAGAGCAACAAAAACCATGTACAATGTATAACTTAAATGTTAATCATTTTTAAATAAAACATTTTCTGGATACCCCAGCAGAGATCACATTTTTTGTGAATTTCAGGCTACTTTGTATAGAAGTATGGTAGAAACAGTTTTATTTTGAGTAAGCTGTATTTGGGTGGGGCTTCTGAAGCAAACCGATTCAAATAGTACACCTCTTATTCATGTCTGTAATTACAGTATATCTGTTTAGAACACAGTATCTGTTCAATCCAAAAAATGTATTCAAATTCAGTTACATATCTATTGTACACATGATACCAAAGCAAAAAATAAAGTTCTAGAGTATTGATGCATGCACTTTTTACATTTCTTGCTTTAACATTTTAAACTCAGACAGGGCCTGTATATTATCTACTGCTTTTGGTTAAGTCAGGTGTTTGGGAGCCAGAAAACACTCAAATATAGAGGGCAGGTAGATTATAGGCCCAAGAGGACTCAGCTGATGAAATTTTCAATTAAGTCACGCATAAACAAACCAATACTTAATCTTCTACAAACCACTCATTGCAGACCGAGGGATATGCTAAATAAAGTTTTTTTTATTTAGATTTGGACTAGATGAGGCAGTTCAGCTTACAACAGCCTAATTTAAAGACCTGAATTACATCTGTACATCTCGAATAGCTCATTTTCTTTGTTAGCCAACTTTGTTATTGAAATATTCTCTGAGGAGGAAACAGATCTCATCTTACCGTCGATACCCAGAACCCCCTGCTTCTGATTTTCAGGACAAGGTTCAAACTTGGCGACGATTTCAAGGCAATGCTCTTTTGTGACTCTTGTCATCTGAAATACGAATACAGGATAAATATCAAAGAAATGAAAAAAGAAATGAAAATCCTTACTTATCACCCTATACAACCATTAGTTTGTGCTTCATCGGAACAAAGTGTGAAAAACAAAACAGCCGAATGAACCTAATCCCTACCACATGCAAATGGCTTGCTCTGGATTCAGACTGGCTAACAGCCTGGCCTTAAATTGGTTTTATTAGTCAATCAGATTTCCATCCCATCCCATCAGCATCAGGCCATGTCCAACACAGCAGGAATGAGTCTTAATTTAGTGATACACAGTGTGCATTACTGCCAATGTTTGCTAGCTTGTGACCACAAGCAAAATTTGGCTAATTTAGTTCTTCTTTCACTTTAGAAATGAAGACAAATTGATCATCAACATACTAATACTGAGCTGTAATGGGGGCTAACACTGATCTGTCACTCATGTGGGAGCCTGGTAAGGTTTGCTGAAATTATATGTTAATTTAATTCAGTTTTCTCAAGCGTAGGTCAGGGATAAATACTCACGCAGTTACCATATACTGGGACTTGTGTGTGTGTGTGTCTCTTAACATTTAATTCCAAACACAATGTTTTGTGTATCACATGATCGAAACTACTAATAAATATTTTCCATGATATTAGATTTTCTCTGATGCAAGAAACAATCCTGATTTATTTCATTTTACCACAAATATTTGAATTTCAGTTGGAGACTTTTACTTTTAACTCACGTCATTATCTTTTTAAATCTTTCACTAAAAGATATTAGTTAATACATTTGCATTTCCTTTTTTAAAAGCTGAACCTGTTGTGCACTGGACCATTAAACTGCATTACTGATTAAAAGTGTGTATTTTTACCCAGGTTGACAGATTGGGTCTATGCTGACATAATAATTTGAGATTTTTTGTAGTCAAGTTGTGACTGGATTGGAACAGTCAATCCAATCTGGCAACCTGAATTTATACATAATCGCGTTCACAATTTATGCATTAATCTGCTTGCCAAGTCTAGTGTTTGCTATGGTTTGGTTTGGTTTCACAAGGCACATAATTAAAGATACCACAAAAAAGCACAAAAAAACAAAAAACAAAACAAAAAAGTCAGAAATACAGAGATTGAAAAACATAAACAAACCAATTTATAATTATAGAAATAAATAGGTTGAATCATTTCATGTGTTGCATCCAGTTTTTATTTTTTCTTTCTGTTCATTGTTAATTGTTTTTTTTTCTCCCTGTTTTTGATTCAAATATCCAAAAATATATGATATTTCGTTAGTGCTAAATCTCTGTCCTTTCACTCATTTTATTTCTCTTGGCTAAGTTTAATAGCTCACATCTACATAAAAATGCTGCAACCCAAGACAATATTAAGCATGGGACAGGCTTAAGGACAATATTAAGCCTGGGGTATGTCACCAGTATAAATTACGCCTATGCAAAAAGTCTGAATAATAGTAATAATATGTTGGAAGAGGCTGCTGTACCATAGATGATCTTTGGAGCGTGTATTTGTGTGTGTTTGTGTGTGAGAGAAAAAAAGGAAGCAAAGCAGCAGAGCAAGAAGAAATGAGGCTTCCCGAGAAGTCTCGTTTTTAAAAAAACAAACAAAAAAAAAAAACACCTTTGGAGCCATTAGCAGGCAAGACTCGGGATGCGTATTCATCACTGAGCTGATCAAATTATAGGCATGAGTTTGGGAAAGTGCCAAAGAGATGCATATTAGAGGAGAAAACTGGGGAAATACAAACACTTTCTAGTGCCTGAAGTAGCAATTCTCCTGAAAATAGATGTTGGGCACATTTCCCAAAGTTGAAAACAGATAAAGTGTCACCTTTTGCTCAATTTCAAGGAAGCGTGCCAGATCATCTGTGTTCAGGTGGTCTTTATGGTTGCTGTAGGTGAGCATCAGCAGGTACAGGTCTCGCCGGGTCGACATCATCTTGTAAAATGAGCAGAACTCGTCAAAGCCCAAAGTGCCCTGATTATCATCTGTGTCTGCTTCCTATAAGAAAGAATACACAATGCACAAAAATACACAATATACTGTAAGACACTGAAACAAAGATGTCCAATGAACTTTTATTTCTAGAGTTGGCCTCAGAAGTTGAAACTACAACTTTAAAAGTTTACGGTGAACAAAAGCAGCTTGTCCATAAGGGAAGGTTATGCAGAGGCCCACCATATAGTATACTGTATCAGCCATTCAACAAATATTAACCTTCATAAAGTCCTCATTCACAACATATTTTTTAAATGACCTCTTTTGAATGTCCACCAATGAAAAAAGACAAATATATGCCCGTGTTCCATTGATCTAGATGTTGTGTAATCATGGAGAAGCTAGCGTTATTATTGCACCAAGTGGTCAAAAATTGGAACTGCACCAAATGTAAACAGAAACCCATTGGGGCAGGAATCACACTTCCCCATTGAAGGAGGAGCAGCGGACAGGACAGTTAATGACAGGATGGCCAGGTTTGCCTTTTTTTCTCTTACTCCAAACTGGACTATTTTAAAAAATACTCAGTGACTGCCAAGATCTTGTTTTATAGTAAATAATCAGGATTAAATCTAATAAATTTCTGCAAACAAAGACTTTTTTGTAAGTGTAGACAGTGTGCCTATGATGTACAGAACCTCTTCTATGGTAAGATACAGTATAATCAAAGATTTACGGAGTGGATAATGTCTGTGCATCAGAAATGTGCACTACCTTGTTTAAAGGCTGAGAAAAAGACTTAATGTGCATTTTTTTTCTTCACGTTTTTCCAGTGCCTGAATTTTTTGGGCTGGTTAAGGTCTTTTGTGTGGGATGTAGATGGGCTGGAAATTTTTGCTGAAACCTGGCAAACCTGGTTAATGATATTAGCTCTTCTGTGTGCGCATCACTGACGGCAGGAAACACACCTGCTGTATCAAACACAGTTCAACAAAGATAGGTCTGAAACTGCTCAAAACATGCTGCTAGACTGTATGTTGGATGACTGTATGCTATTGACTCTCAACCGCCTATTACTTGGCTGCTCTAAATATTCACTCGAATAAAGGCCAGTATTGCCTTAACAGCAATAATTTGCAGACCTGCTAATGACTTGTTATAGACTTTTTTCTGTAGGTACAGTGCATCCGGAAAGTATTCACAGTGCTTCACTTTTTCCACATTTTGTTATGTTACAGCCTTATTCCAAAATG